>CAUYLG010006412.1:0-28786 GCA_963573385.1 Cacajao melanocephalus | reverse complement strand
CTTGTGTCTCCTCCTCTGGGAATTTCCCAGTTTGTGTTCCACAGAAATTCGTCTGAAATTACGGCGTCCACTCGCTCTCTGTGCTTTCACTGGGAGCTAAAATCCTGAGCTGTTGTTAATCGGCCATCTTGGATCTCTCTGTCCGGTGATGAAGTGTTTTCTGTTTCTTAGTTTTCCTTTGGTGGAAGCCCCTTCCCCGCAGAGCTGGACCTTCCCGGTTCAGCTGTGCTTACTGTGAAACTCTCAGTCCTCAGCGCTTCCAATTGCTGTTCTCCTTGTGTGGATGGGACCAGCCGAGCCGGACTCAAACTGCACCCCGTCCCGTATACTCCGCGCCGAGAAGCGCCGTGCCGGGGCGCCGGCAAAACAGCCGTACCGGCCAAAAAAGTCCCACTGGTGACCCGTATGGCTCCTCCGCCGGGAATCTCCCAGCCTGTGTGCAAGAAAATTAAGTCTGAAAGTGCGGTGTCCACTCGCTCTCTGCGCTTTCACTGGGAGCTACAATCCTGAGCTGTTGTTAATCGGCCATCTTGGATCTCTCCTCTGGTCTTTGATTTTTTAATGTTGTTTCAAGACTTGCCTGAGATGGGAGTTGAGAGAGCCTGGGTGAATTTTTTGCTGTTCCCTTTAGATTTTAAGACTGAATACTGGAATGACAACCCATCACTTCTGCCATATTCTGTTTGTTAGAAGAGAGTCAATAAGTATAGCCCCCACTGAACTGTGTAAATGAGAAGAGGTAGGATCATTAGGGGCCATCTTAGAGGCTGCCTATCATACTACCTGAGTTCCTACTTCCAGCATTCCCATGTAAGTGGCTGCAATTGCCACTGTTTTCAGGAAGAATCCTGTATTATCACTACAAATGCAGTATTGTCTTAAGCTAATAATGATTTCAATTTTCTGAGATACATGCACCATTAATGGATGCATTTGTAGACTTGACTTTAAAATTTATTTATGTATCTTTTATTTTTGTGTATTTATGACCTTTTAACTATTTTTAAAAGGCATTAAAAAAATCTTTGGTATAACTGGGGTTCTCCCACTGATATGGTTTGGCTGTGTCCCCACCCAAATCTCACCTTGAATTGTAATAATCCCCAAATGTCAAGGGCGGGGCCGAGTGGAAGTAGTTGAATCATGGGGGCAGTTTCCCCCGTACTGCTCTTGTGGTAGTGAGTAAGCCTCATGAGGTCTGATGGTTTTATAAATGGGAGTTGTCTTGAACATGCTTTCTTACCTGCCGCCATGTGAGATGTGACTTTGCTTTTCATTCACTTTCTGCCATAATTGGGAGGCTTTCCTGGCCATGTGGATCTGTGAGTCAATTTTACCTTTTTTCTTTATTAATTACCCAGTCTCAGGTATGTCTTTATTAGCAGTGTGACAGCAAACTAACATACCCCACTTCCTTTGAAAAAAAGACCTGTAATGATTGGGAACAGGTGGCAAAGAAATCAGATAGGGAATTTTATGCCGTATTCAGTTCAGAGACAAGAAAAATAAACTATAGTTGACAGTTTGGACCCCAAACATCTTTTCCTCTAATTTTGAAAATATACTTGGTCAAGATTAGCATAAAGTCCCTTCTTTTCTAATTCTAAAATTTTCTGGTTATAATCAGGCAATGTATCCCACTTTCTTCTATGGATAAGAATTAAAGGAGAAGGAATAAAGTCAAAGTAGATATCTAAAAGAAGTATCTTAGAGCTGATTTACTTACTTTTTCGTTTTATAGATACAGAAAGTGAATCCCTAAAAGCCTCAGTTTTGAAGATATCCTTCAAAGATATTTCAAGTGTTAATAGTCTAAACACAAACCCATGATATTCCCTTGCAAAGATGTTTCTCATTTTAGTTAACGGCAAAATGCAGGTCTCTGCTGACACTACATACAATCCATCATTAAATCCTAAATGACCACAGGCTACATTCTGAAATTCTGCAGTCTCTTTCCTGCTTATGCTCTGGCACCTTTCTAATTCATTCTCCACAGATTTGGGCACAATAATTCTTTTAAAATGAAAATCTAATCACATCAATTCAATTCCTTTGAAATGCTGCTGGCTTTATGACCAAAATCGCTAAAAAGTCCTGCAAGATCTGACTTCTGCTGTCTGATCTGGAACCTCTAATTCCTCTTACCTACTTTAAACCACTTTGTTTCTTACTTTAAACCACTCTGCTGCCTCAGGGCCTTTCCTTAAACTCTTCTCTCTGCCTGGACCAGTCTTCCCTGCTCCCTACCCCACCTTATATTGCGTATCTCTGGTTAGATATCACTTCCTCCAGGAAATATTCTCTAACCCCTCTTGAGTTCTTCTGCATTATAATGCCCTTATCACATTTTGTAGTTATATTTTTGTTTTGTGATTATGTGATTACCTCTTGCCTTCCCCATCAGACTGTTAGTGTTATGAGAGCAGGGAAGATGAAATATTGTGCACCATATTACCAGTATCTGACACAGAATTTGAGATATAGAAACATGCATGTAACATCTAAATAAGTGAATTGGGTTTTAGACTCAGATCCCTTACCCTCTGGTCTGCTGGGACTTCTATCGTAGTTTGCTACATTTTCCTCTCTTCTAAACACTTCTACCTTGTAATTAAAAATAAAAAGGACAAAAGCATTTTAACCCCACATTTAAAAAATTGGAGGTGAATAATAATTGAAGTGATAAAAAATCAATTGTTCGAAATTGAATTGTGTAAATAGAAAAACTAACGACACACATTTCAGTGCTAAAAACACACTGATGAACATAGAAACACTGAGGGGAAAATTAAGCAATTTTCACCATTATCATGATAAAATAAAAGTAGACACTATATATTTACATACGTTGTAAGTTGGTTCAGTGAAGAGAGCAAGTTTTGAGAAGACAGGAGCTAGAAAAAGAGCCCTAAGTCACACTACTGTTGGTAGCCATACCCTAAAAGAGATGGGCAACATGGGGTTCCTTTTAGACTCTAAAATGTAGTTCACAGACTGTCACTTTTTCCTAGCTAATTCTTAAAAACTGCCAAAAAAAAATATGAATCCTGTTGACATTTGATTGTGGCGTTCCCTTCCACCAACCACCACCAAAAAGATCAGCTTCAAGTGAGGGGAAAGAATTTCAATGACCTACTAACCTAGTTTGATTGTTAGAGTCAGCCTTTGGCCACAAAATGATTCCCTGTGATTCACAGTCAGCTCTAAGTAAATGTTCTAAAACTCTTGGCAATAGCTTTTTTAAAAAAATCACTTTTATTTTTTAATGGTAAGCAGACCTAAAAGAAGAGTTTAAGGAAAGGTCTTGAGGCAGCAGAGTAGTTTAAAGTAAGGAAGAAAGTGGTTTAAAGTAGGTAAGAGGAATAGAGGTTCCAGACAGGACAAGAGAAGTCAGATCTTTCAGGACCTAGTAAGACTTCTTAGCAATTTTGGTCATAAAGCCAGCAGCATTTCAAAGGAATTGAATTGATGTGATTAGATTTTCATTTTAAAATAATTCTTGAAAGTTGTGCGTGAGATGCATGGAATTCTGCTGTTCTCTGTAGAAGAGGCAAATAGAAAAGACTGCCAAAAACACCTGCAAAGAATGATCTAAAGCCCTCTCTCAGGAAATTTGCATGCTTGACATCCCAGGCCTGAATGGAGGCGTGGGCTTTCACTAACATCCTGAGTAGGACTATGTTCTTTTAAGTCTGGCAAGTGAAAGACTTGCCTAGACCTTATCTGATTGTGTAATACTTATTAAGGGTGATCACTCTTAACAGGAAATTTCCTTATAGAATTATTCACATGTGCCAGTTCAATATATTTTGAATTTTTTTTACATGAACTGCCTTTATGTGAAAGACTCCATTGTAAGAAATCCCTTTGTATAAACAATCATTTGTAGGTATAAAAATTATGTACATAGACTTGGACAGTTCCCACCCGGATAGAATAATAGGGACCAGATTTATCCTTTTAAGCAACAATTAGAGAAACAAAATATATAAAACAATGGTTTTCAGATGTTGAACATCAGGCAGCACAGAACAGTGGTCCCTGAGAGAAAAGAAAGCAATGTGGCAACTGAAAATATGCCTCTCTGTTTGCATAGATGAAAAAATATCGCTGAGAGAGAATACAGCATTGGAGCAAGGACCAGAGGGTGAGAAGGATGCAGCATGATACTGGAGAAAGGGCAATTCTTAAACTCTGGCATCAGCAAGTCCTGTCCTTCAAGCTCAGCTCTTCCATTTACTCAATATGCACAGCAGGCATTCAAAAATAGAAGAGAATGTTTACCAGATACCACACTTGAAGCAAAAATTATCATTGAAAGATAGAATAATGAAGTCAGAAATAAAGAGAAAAGGTTGTGGAGTAGGCCATTTTTCATTAAATATTGCTTCTGTCCTATTCTCTCACTCCTTTCCTTCCAATACTCCAATTAAACAGATTTATACCTTTTGACCATGCTTTGCACATCTCTTATTTTATGTTGTGGTTCTTCTATTTTTGTTTCTCTCTTTTTTTTAAATTATACTTTAAGTTCTGGGATACATTTGCAGAACATGCAGGTGTGTTGCATAGGTATACATGTGCCATGGTGATTTGCTGTACCCATCAACTCATCATCTACATTAGGTATTTCTCCTAATGCTATCCCTCCCCTTGCTCCACACCCTCTGAAAGGCTCTAGTATGTGATATGCCCCTCCCCATGTCCATATGTTCCATTGTTCAATTCCCATTTATCAGTGAGAACATGCAGTGTCTGGATTTCTGTACTTGTGTTAGTTTGCTGAGAATGATGGTTTTCAGCTTCATCCGTGTTCCTGCAAAGGACATGAATGCATTCCTTTTTATGGCTGCATAGTATTCCATAGTGTATACGTGCCACATTTTCTTTATCCAGTTTATCATTGATGGGCATTTGGATTGGTTCCAAGTCTTTGCTGTTGTGAATAGTGCTGCAATAAACATACATGTACATGTGTCTTTTTAGTAGAATGACTTATAAATTTTTGGGTATATACTCAGTAATGGAATTGCTGGGTCAAATGGTATTTCTAGCTCTAGATCCTTGAAAAATCACCACACTGTCCTCTACAATAGTTGAAGTAATTTAAACTCCTACCATCAGTGTAAAAGAGTTGCTGTTTCTCCACATCTTCTCCAGCATCTGTTGTTTCCTAATTTTTACTGATCACCATACTGACTGACATGAGATGGTATCTCTTTGTGATTTTGATTTGCATTTCTCTAATGAACGGTGATGATTAGATTTTTTTTCACTTTTGTTGGCCACATAAATGTCTTCTTTTGGGAAGTGTCTATTCATATACTTCACCCACTTTTTGATGGGGTTATTTTTTTCTTGTAAATTTGCTTAAGTTCCTTGTAGATTCTGGACATTAGGCCTTTGTCAGATGGATAGATTACAAAACTTTTCTCCCATTCTGTAGATTGCCTCTTCACTCTGATGATAGTTTCTTTTGCTGTGCAGAAGCTCTTTAGTTTCATTAGATCCCATTTGTCCATTCTGGCTTTTGTTGCAATTGCTTTGGTGTTTTAGCCATGAAGTCTTTGCCCATGCCTATGTCCTGAATGGTATTTTCTAGGTTGAGGTTTTTATGGTTTTAGGTCTTATGTTTAAGTCTTTAATCCATCTTGAGTTAATTTTTGTATAAGATATAAGAAAGGGGTCAAGTTTCAATTTTCTGCTTATAGCTAGCTGATTTTCCCAACACTTTTATTAAAAAAGGAATCCTTTCCTCACAGCTTGTTTTTGTCAGGTTTGTAAAAAATCAGATGGTTGTAGATGTAGGATGTTATTTCTGAGGCTTCTGTTCTGTTCCATTGGTCTATATATCTGTTTTGGTACCAGTACCATGCTGTTTTGGTTACTGTAGCCTTGTGGTATAGTTTAAGTCAAGTAGCATGATGTCTCCAGCTTTGTTCTTTTTTGCTTAGAATTGCCTTGGCTATACAGGCTCTTTTTTGGTTCCATATGAAATTTAAACTAGTTTTTAAAAATTCTGTGAAGAAAGTCAGTGGTAGTTTGATGGGAATAGCATTGAACCTATACATTACTTTGGGCAGTATGTACATTTTCACGATATTGATTCTTCCTATCCATGAGCATGGAATGTTTTTCCATTTGTTTGTGTCCTTTCTTATTTCCTTGAGCAGTGTTTTGTAGTTCTCCTCGAAGAGATCCTTCACATCCCTTGTAAGTTGTATTCCTAGATATTTTATTCTCTTTGTAGCAGTTGTGAATCTGAATTCATTCAGGATTTGGCTGTTTGTGTATTATTGGTGTATAGGAATGCTTGTGATTTTTGCACATTATTTTGTATCCTGAGACTTTGATGAAGTTGCTTATCAGCTTAAGGTGTTTTGGGCTGAGACAATGGGGTTTCCTAAATATACAATCATGTCATCTGCAATCAGAGAAAATTTGACTTTCTTTCTTCCTATTTGAATACCCTTTCTTTCCTTCCTTCCTTCCTCCCTCCCTTTCTCTCTCCCTCTCTCTTTCTGTCTCTCTCTCTCTCTCTCTCTCTCTCTCTCTCTCTCTCTTTTTCTTTGTCTTGCCTGGTTGCCCTGGCCAGAACTTCAAATACTATGTTGAATAGGAGTAGTGAGAGAAGGTGTGCTTGTCTTTGGCTGGTTTTCAAAAGTAATGCTTCCAGCTTTTGCCCATTCAGTATGATAATGGCTGTGGGTTTGTCATAAATAGCTCTTGTTATTTTGTGATATGTCCCATCAATACCTAGTTTATTGAGTGTTTTTAGCATGAAGGGGTGTTGTATTTTATCAAAGGCCTTTTCTGCATCTATTGAGATAATCATGTGGTTTTGGTCATTGGTTCTGTTTATGTGATGGATTACATTTATTGATTTGCATATGTTGAACCAGCCTTGCATCCCAGGGATAAAGCCAACTTGATCGTGGTGGGTAAGCTTTTTAATGTGCTTCCGGATTCAGCTTGCCAGTATTTTATTGAGGATTTTTGCATTGATGTTCATCAGGGATATTGGCCTGAAATTTCCTTTTTTTGTTGTGTCTCTGCAGGTTTTGGTATCGGGATGATATTGACCTCATAAAATGAGTTAGTAAGGAGTCCCTCTTTTTCTATTGTTTGGAATAGTTTTAGAATAAATGTTACCAGCTCCTGTTTGTACCTCTGGTAGAATTCAGCTGTGAATCCATCTGGTCCTGGGCTTTTTTGGTTGGTAGGCTATTAATTACTGCCTCAATTTCAGAACTTGTAATTGGTCTATTCAGGGATTCAAATTCTTCCTGGTTCAGTCTTGGGAGGTGGATTCGTTTCTTTTTGATTTTCTAGTTTATTTGCAAAGAGGCGTTTATAGTATTCTCTGATGGTAATTTGTATTTCTGTGGGATCAGCGGTGATAGCCCCTGTATCATTTTTAATTGTGTCTATTTGATTCCTCTCTCTTTTTTTTTCTTTATTAGTTTGGCTAATAGCCTATCTATTTTGTTAATCTTTTCAAAAAAACAGCTCCTGGATTTATTGATTTCTTGAAGGATTTTCTTGTATCTACCTCCTTCATTTCTGCTCTGATCTTAGCTGTTTCTTGTCTTCTGCTAGCTTTTGAATTTGTTTGCTCTTGCTCCTCTGGTTCTTTTAATTGTGTTGTTAGTGTGTCAACTTTAGATCTTTCCCATTTTCTCAGGTGGGCAATTTAGTGCAGTAAATTTCCCTCTAAACACTGCTACAGCTGTGTCCCAGAGATTCTGGTGCATTATGTCTTTGTTCTCATTGGTTTCAAAGAACTTATTTATTTCTGCCTTAATTTTGTTATTTACCCAGTGGTCATTCAGGAGTGCTTGTTAAGTTTTCATGTAGTTGTGCAGTTTTTAGTGAACTTGTTAATCCTGATTTCTAATTTGATTGCACTGTGGTGTGAGAGACCATTTGTTATGATTTCTGTTCTTTTGCATTTGCTGAGGAGTGTTTTACTTCCAATTATGTGGTCAATTTTAGAATAAGTGATGTGTGGTGCTAAGAAGAATGTATATTCTGTTGATTTTGGGTGGAAAGTTCTGTAGGTATCTATTAGGTCTGGTTGGTCCAGATCTGAGTTCAAGTCCTGAATATCATTGTTAATATTCTGTCTTTTTGATCTGTCTAATATTGACAGTGGAGTGTTAAAATCTTCCATTATTATTGTGTGGGAGTCTAAGTTTCTTTGAAGGTCGCTAAGAACTTGCTTTGTGAATCTAGGTACTCTTGTATTGGATGCACATATATTTAGAATAGCTCTTCTTATTGCATTGATCCCTTTACCATTATGTAACACCCTTCTTTGTCTTTTTTAATGTTTGTTGGTTTAAAGTCTGTTTTATTAGAGACTAGGATTGCAACCCCTGCTTTTTTTTTTTTTTTTCGCTTTCCCTTTGTTTGGTAAATATTCCTCTATCTCTTTATTTTGAGCCTATGTGTGTCTTTGCATGTGAGATGCATCTCCTGAATATAGCACACCAATGAGTCTTGACTCTATCCAATTTACTAGGGTATGTTTTTAATTGGAGCATTTTAGCCCATTTACATTTAAGATTAATATTGTTATGTGTGAATTTGATCCTGTCATTATGATTCTGGCTGGTTATTTTGCACATTAGTTGATGCAGTTTCTCCGTAGTGTTGATAGTCTTTACATTTTGGTATGTTTTTGCAGTGGTTGGTACTGGTATTTCCTTTCAGGAGCTCTTGTAAGGCAGCCCTGGTGGTGACAAATCCCACAGCATTTGCTCGTCTGTAAAGGGTTTTATTTCGCCTTCACTTATGAAGTTTAGTTTGGCTGGATATGAAATTCTGGGTTAAAAATTCTTTCTTTAAGAATGTTGAATATTGGCCCCCAGTCTCTTCTGGCTTGCAGGGTTTCTGCAGAAAGATCTGCTGTGAGTCTGATGAGCTTCTTTTTGTGGGTAACCCGACCTTTCTTTCTGGCTGCCCTTAATATTTTTTCCTTAATTTCAACCTTGGTGTATTTGACGATTATGTGTCTTGGGGTTGCTCTTCTCAAGGAATATTTTAGTGGCGTTCTCTTTATTTCCTGAATCTGAATATTGGCGTGTCTTTGTAGGTAGGGAATTTACCCTGGATAATATCCTGAAGTGTGTTTTCCAACTTGGTTCCATTCTTCCTGTCACTTTCATGTATACCAATCAAACATAGGTTTGAAATAGTCCCACATTTCTTGGAGGCATTATTTGTTCTTTTTAATTCTTTTTTCTCTAATCTTATCTTCATGCTTTATTTCATTAAGTTGATCTTCAATCTCTAATACCCTTTCTCCCGCTTGATCAATTCAGCTATTGATACTTGCGTATGTTTTACGAAGTTGTCATGCTGTGTTTTTCAGCTCCATCAGGTCATTTATGTTATTCTCTAAAGTGATTATTCTAGTTAGCAGTTTCTGTAACTTTTTATCAAGGTTCTTAGCTTCCTTTCCTTGAGTTAGAATATGCTCCTTTAGTTCAGAGGAATTTGTTATTATCCACCTTCTGAAGTCTACTTCTGTCAATTCGTCAAACTCATTCTCTGTCCAATTTTGTTCCCTTGTTGGCGAGGAGTTGTGATCCTTTGGAGGAGAAAAGGCATTCTGGCTTTTGGAATTTTCAGCTTTTTTGCATTGTTTTTTCCTCATCTTTGTGGATTTATCTACTTTTGGTCTTTGATGTTGGTGACCTTTGGATGGGGTTTTTGCATGGGCATCCTTTTTGTTGATGTTGATGCTATTGCTTTTTGTTTGTTAGTTTTCCTTCTAACAGTCAGGCCCCTTTTCTGCAAGTCTTCTGGAGTTTGATGGAGGTTTACTCCAGACCCTGTTTGCTTGAGTATCACCAGTGGAGGCTGCCGAACAGCAAAGATTGCTGCCTGCTCCTTCCTCTGGAAGCTTCATCACAGAGGGGCACCCACCAGATGCCAGCCAGAGTTCTCCTGTATATGGTGTCTGTCAAGCCCTCCTGGGAGGTATTTCCCAGTCAGGAAGCATGGGGTCAAGGACTCACTTGAGCAGGCAGTCTGTCTGTTAGCCGAGCTTAAGCAGTGTGCTGGGAAATACCCTGGTCTCTTCAGAGCTGGCAGGCAGGAACGTTTAAGTTTGCTGAAGCTGTGCCCACAGCCACCCCTTCCCCCAGGTGCTCTGTTCCAGGGATATGGGAGTTTTATCTATAAGCCCCTGACTGGGCTGCTGCCTTTCTTTCAGAGATGTCCTGCCCAGAGAGGAGGAATCTAGAGAGGCAGTCTGGTTATGGCAGCTTTGCTGCGCTGCAGTGGGTTCAGCACCCAGTTTGAACTTCTCTGTGGCTTTGTTTATACTGTGAGGGAAAACCGCTTACTCAAGCCTCAGTAATGGCAGATGTCCCTACCCCCACTAAGTTTGAGCATCCCAGGTTGACTTCAGATCACTGTGTTGGCAGCGGGAATTTCAAACCAATGAATCTTAGCTTGCTGGGATCCACTGATCAAGACCACTTTGCTCCCTGTCTTCAGCCCCCTTTCCAGGGGAATGAATGGTTCTGTCTCACTGGTGTTCCAGGTACCACTGGGTGTGAAGAAAAACTGCTGCAGCTAGCTTGGTATCTGCCCAGACAACCACCCAGTTTTGTGGTTGAAACCCAGGGCCTTGGTGGTATAGGCACCTGAGGGAATCTTGGGGTCTGTGGGTTGTGAAGACCACGGGGAAAGCATAGTATCTGGGCCAGATAGCACTGTCCCTCATGGCACAGTCCCTCATGGCTTCCCCTGGCTAGGGGAGAAAGTTTCCCAACTCCTGCGCTTCCTGGATGAGGAGACTCCCCACCCTGCATCAGCTCACCCCACTGTGGGCTGCACCCACTGGCTAACCAGTTCCAATGAGGTGAACTGGGTACCTCAGTTGGAAATGTAGAAATCACCCATTTTCTGTGTTGGTTTTCCTGGGAGCTGCAGACTGGAGCTGTTCCTATTTGGCTATCTTGCCAGCCACACCCCTCTTCTGGAGTTAATACAGAAGTAAAATAAATGATTATAAAAAATATAATTTTTAAAAATACTTGTGTTTGGAAAAATGAAAAATCAATGTATAGAGGGAAAGACAAAGAAACATAGTTAATGAATCTGTTTTACTTCATTTAAAAATCTTCTTTATAGCAGGGAATTTTTAAAAAAATAATGATTTACATTTGTATGTGTTAATTTCTAATAAAAATGCCTAGCTTGAATTCAATCCTAAACTCATATACACATTGGCTGTCTAACTTCAAGAAAGACAAATAAATTAATTCAGGAATTATATTTTAACATAAAAATCAATTTGGAAAGAGAATTTCCTTTGGCTGTTATTTTATATTACATGAAAATCCTTCAAGGAATAGTTTATTTGTGATATGTGAATAGCAAATTTCAGTGATATTGTTGAAATATAAAACAAGAATGTTCAGGCCTAGTCATTTATATATTTTTGTGCTTCAGTTTCTCAATCCACAAAATAAGGATAATAATTTATTATAAGAATAATTATTATAAGAATAATAATTTATTATCTCATAGGGTTGTTGTGATGATTTAAAGACTACATATATAAAAAATCGATATGTCTTTTCTAAGTACTTTATATAACTTAGCATTATGATAAGGAGCAAAGTTAAATTATAAAAGAAAGCTAAACAAGCAGGAAATTAAGCACACTCAAAACATACAGATAAACATACAAATAAATTAATTTTTCAAATTTCCTCATCTTTTTGTTACAGGAAAAGCAAACACATTTTTTTGGCTTTCAAAGGGCCATTTTAGAGTTATTGCTTTATCAACGATTATACATTAAGTAAGAAGAAGCAATAATAAACCTCCCAATGCCAGGGTTTAATTAGATTTGATTTTTATAATTATCTCAGTTAAATGTTTTTCCATCTATAAGACCACCTTTTCTAATGCTTTATGAAGCAGACATGGACATCTTCTGTCTCCTTTTCTTCCGCACCAAGAAAAGTGGTAAAAAGTCTGTAGCTTTTACTACAGCCCGTAGCTATACCATACAACAGATAAAATAGTTCTTTTTATAAGGGGAAAAATTTTATGGTGTTGGGGAATAGTTTTATTAAGAAAGCAAGGATTTGATTCTAACTCTTGCTTTGCAGAAAAATCTTAATCAAGTCACTAAACGTAATTTTACAGTCAATAAAATAGTTAATAAGAATCCTGAAATGCCACTTAGAAATACTTGTCAAAACTTTAAATTATAAATGTGAAATTTATAAAACTATCTACTATGTTATTATGCAAAAAGGGCAATATTTTGATCAGAATTTATTCAACAAAACAAATTAGAAGGATTCTCATTTTGCTTAGTTCTCCAAGGCATAAATAGATTATCTAATCGGTCTCTCTTTTGTTTCTCAGATTTATATCTAATAGCTTGCTCTGAGCAATAATAATCTGAGTGGAGAACTGGAAAGCTTCTTATTCCCCCTCAATTCACATCACTAAACATTGCTAAATCTCACGGCCATGGCCATTTAGTAATATGCTCAGTCTCTCGTTCCTTGCACCATCATGCCTTAAGCACAGTAAAAAATACATTTGGTGAATACATGAATGAATATTTCTCAGAAATTTAATGCTAGCTTACATGTTAAATTTTCATCCTTGACAAAAGATGCCACTTATACTAAAGCTTAAGATTTTCCTCTTAGACTATTCTTGGAGTTCACAAAAGGTGCAATACCAAATAATAGGTCAAAATTTAGAAAACATGATTTCTCCATTTAATGAACACAACAACCTAAAGTGAATAGACATGTCTTGCTTTATGGAAGTTACACCAAACCATTATGTCATAGATGAAAAGAACCATGGAGTGAATGAATAAACCATCAGCTCATCTGGCTGGAATCTCATTTGTAATGAGCATTTTCCAAAGCTGGCTACATTTTTTGGTTTCTCATCTGCCTGGCCCTCCTGATTTAGTGATGTGTTTGACTTTCTCCATTCACAACCATCCTGATTCATTTCCTGGATTTTAAAATCTTTCCTGGCATAATGCCTTCTTGGACTGCCATCTCAGAAGTAGAACCCTCTTCCTTTGGACTTACTCCAAAATCAACTATATTCAGTTGAAACTTTTAAAGTGAAGTCTTGACCAACGGAGGCCCAGATCTGTTTACTTTTAGCTCTACCACAGGTGAGAGAGAGCCAGGCAGAGGCAACATTTCTCCTTTGGCATTCTTTACATTGGGCTTAAAAGATCAGTTTTTGGGCCAGGTGTGGAGGCTCACGCCTTTAATCCCAGCACTTCAGGAGGCTAAGGCAGGCAGATTTCTTGAGACCAGCCTGGACAATATGGTGAAACCCCATCTCTTAAAAATATATTTTAAAATTATTTTATTGACTTACAGGACAAACTCAATTGATAATGTTGACTAAGAGGATTCTGTATCCATGAGAAAGCATTGTAGAAACATTAATAACAACATCGTGAGGTACTGCTGAGTCCAATAGGCAGCCTTCAGTCACACATCCTGGGTTTTCTCTCCATATCTTCCAGTGAAACTTTAATTGATTCAGAAGATTACTGGATATCTCCATACCTCTTTTCCTTGCCTGTATAAATGTGGAAAAATTATGGTCACTACCATGTTTGGTAAAATAGTGATGTAGATGCTTTGTTCTTATTTTTTAAATCCATCAGTCTGAAGATTTCCTCACTGTTCTAAAACTCCTGAGTGTTTTGATATACATTTGATGTGCAAAGCTCAACTATAAAACAAATAATTACAATGATTCTATGTATCTCAGTTTGCATTTAAAAAATACATGATGTTAGATTGCAAACCTAGAAGGTCTCAGAGGAAAGAATGGATTTTTGTCTCGTTGTTGGAATATAGCAATATAATAAAGTATATCCTCAAGTCATGAAAAATATTCATGACTGTATTCCAGGAGAAATATTTATTTAGAATACTTAGGTTAAAATTTGATCTCCTTTTATAAACAAAACAATTGCATACACTTTTTAATGCTAATTATTTTAGAAGACCAGGCTGGTACCTCATTCTCATTTTTTCCCGGTATACAATGGTAACTTAGAAATGTCTATATGATTATGACCTCATGGACAGGGTTTTGGCCCTTATGTAGGTCTGCCAGGACTATAGAGAAAAATTCTCATTTCAAGACTTATACTGAACTACTGGTGTTAACCAACTGTCATTCAAATGGATCTGGGTAAAAGACAGAGCAGGAGAAATAATGAGTATAGCACATAATCTAGACCAGATAACATATTCTTCATATGAGCAGACTAGTATATGAAACACCCCTGAAAAAAATATGTCTCATGAATCTGTAAGAACCCACTGAGTTTTATTATTATTATTATTATCATACTTTAAGTTCTGGGATACATGTGCAGATGGTGCAGGACTGTCACATAGGTCTACAAATATTTTAATGATCGCCACACTGAGGTTTTAAAAATGACTCTGGTTTAACTTCAAAGGTAGAGTGTGTTGTGCTAGAGGTACAGTAGAGTAGTGGCAGTATGTGCAATGCATCAGTTCTCAAACCTGCATCACTGTTGGAATCACTTGGAGTGACCCCTGCAACCTCTGGAATCAGAAATTCCAAGATATGTACTGAGAAGCTTATTTTAGGAGTCTCTCTAACATAGGAGCTACTACTGTAATGGCCAGAGAGTAGACTTGAAGTCAGAGAGACCAAGATCTAAGTTTGCCGAGTCTCACTTTTCTTATCATTAAAGAGGGAAAAATGATAACCTTCTTTGTAAAGTGCTGAAGATTAGAGTAAATCATATGGAAAAAACCTACCAAAATATTGTTAATCAGGATAACCACTATTTAAAGACCAACTATCATATTTCACGATAAATACAGTGTGTCACAATGTATACAATGACCACAATGTCTCACAATGTATACACTTATCAAATCATCAAGCTGTACACTGTAAATATATACTTTTTTGTCAATTATAACTTAATAAATCTGGAGAAAAAATAAAATTGTTTTAAAAACACTAGTAAGTGCTGTAATGTAGGATGAATGACTTCAACCAGGACAAGATTGATTAAGTAAGATTAGAGTTCAAAAGCTGAGAGTTAAGAAACAATATAAGAAGAAAGGAAAATGGTGAATGAGGCCATAGATGAGCAATTCAGAGTGGTGGAGAAGGTATTAAAGTGGGAAGGCATAAAAAGTGAAGATCAGAACCATAAAGAGAGCAATAACCAAATTGTCAATACTGTTGAAGCACAGGTCAGAGAGGGAACAAATCCAAAACTTAGTGAGAATGTCCTGGAACCCCTGATAAAGATCAAAGGCAGAACCTGCAGGAGAGATCAGAGGCCAGCGAAGGAGAACCATCCACCAGTGATAGTGCGTACAGTCCAATGTCAGGTTACTGTTGAGACAGCCCTCTTGGATTCAGGGGACAGGAATAGGCAATGGGGAGTAGACAATTAAGGGTCTTGCATGAGTACAGATGGTTCTGGGCCTTGGTGTCTGAGGTGATATTGCAGTTCTCCCCACTTAGCTATCATTCTGTGAATATAAAGAAACAGATCAAAAGACCAAGGCAGTTAAAAATCTTCTTAAATTTGAAAAAAAAATATAAATAAATAGATGTGTCTTTCATGACCAGTAAAAATAAGATATCACATCTTTGTTAATTCACATAAAATGTTTTTGTCTCAATGAGCAGTTCAAAGAGATAGGTAGATTTGGATCTGGGAAGAGAAAGGGAAAGAGTTTACTTATGAGGAAAACATGAACTGAGACTTGGAGGCGAGAATGACAATTTTTTCAGAGAGAAAATTCATCTACCAACAAAGTTAGCAGTAGTGGAGGGAATGATTGAATGACTGAAAATGGAACAATTAGAATGTTACTGCAGTGATTTGGGAGGTGCATTTACTAAAATTTTACTACATAATTCAGATCATAGGACTGCTATATCTTTTGTATTCTTTATTTTTTTATTTTAGTAAAAACATTCTATTTCCTTTGAGTTTTGTGGAATTATTCATATGGTTTTAATTCTGCTATCTAATTATGTAAGTACTAGATAGAACTAAGGATTAATGTCTTGTTGGTGTGGTGTTTACCTGAAATGTTTAACAACATCATTTGATAGAACTAAAAATAGATTTGTTGTTTAAATGTTGTTTACTCAAAATGCTTAGCAGTGTCATGTGACTGCCTTGGTTGGAACATGACCATTCAAAAGCCTTCATGTAATCTAGCCTCTCTTAGACGTTTGACTGTGTTATGTCGAATATTTTAAGATGGTCCCATATCCCACATTCAACATCATTTATATATAATTAGATAAACTGTATTTCATTGTAGTTGAATAGTTCGTATAATATACTATTTTGAAAACACTATTAATTAGTTAATAATTTTAATTTATAATTTTATTTTCGTAGTTTTGAGCCAATAATTTTTTTTAGAGTCTTGAAAATCTGGCAAGCTTAGGATGCAGTCCTTTTGAAGATTTATGAAAAACTAATTGGCCTGTGGGGGTGAAGGTTATTTATAAACGTAAGATAATGTCTGGAGAAAACATGTCCTGAGACTCGTTAAAGACTGAGAGAATGTTTGTTCATCCATCTAATATCCTAATCTCAAAATCATAGGATTTGGTGACTAGTTTCTTGAGTCGGTATATTTTGTGTTTACATATTTTTTTTTAAAGTATCTCTTAAACTTGTTAAAGGCACAGTCTTTCTTTTTAGGCCTTATTTTATATTAGGGATCAGCTCATTTACTTCTACTTAGTAAGAGTTTATATATTACTTGTTCCTTCAAATTCCGATCACCTCATTTAACAAAACAATAAGTTTATTAAACATTTACTTTGTGAGTAAAGTTTCTATGCTTGTGCCAGCTGGCAGAAATCATGAGAATGTGTTACCAATAGATTGATTGCACAATATTTAAGAATTTATTCCCAACTTCCTATGTTCTGACCAACATAAAAATTTTGAAAGGTCAGCATATCAGTTTTTGTATTGAAACCAACCTTCTCAAAGTCTGCATCTCTGCATGTTATTAAGTTTAATGCCAGCACTGAACTTAACACATAAATAGAAAAAGGACATCTGCCGTTTCGTAGACTTACCAATAAAATTCTGTTACAAATTAACTGGTTCCTTTGTTAAGTATTTCCTTGTATAAAGAAAACTTACAACCTAACAAAACCCAACCCATGTATACCTCATTACTTTTCCTTTCCAACTGGGAAATAAACTATTTAAAATCAATTGGTTTTGAAAGGCATTGTGCCACTTTTCAGCCTGAGAACTGCCTTATCATAGCAACCTGGGTGGAGGCACAAAAACAAAATGCTTCACAGGAAGTCTATTTTGAAAAGGCCATAGGGACCACTCACATCAGTGACGCAGGGCAGATTCAGCAAGTCTACAGTATTTCTCTCTTTTTATGGTAGAATAAAACAGTATGATTTATAAAAGGGTGGAATAATGGAATGAGTAAAGGGGACATAAATATCCTAAGTTATTTTTCTATATTAGAGCAGATTTTTTTTTGAAATGAAATTTTTTCTTCAATCACTGGTTGTTGTTGTTATATTGTTTAAAAAGAAATGATATTACCTGTTAAAATGTCACCCATTTTGAAAAACATAGAATATATATATACATATATATATACATATATATACATATACATATACATATATATACATATATATACATATACATATACATATATACATATATATACACATATATATATGTCATCTGTATAAACTAGCAAGAAGAATTAATTCAAAAATATTACTCTATTATATGACATTTAGGAGCAAGAGAACAATAAAATCATTTAACAGTTTTTGAATTTGGAAAATACAATGTGACAAAACAAGCAAATATATCCTGCCAGCTTAAATCATCAGAGATTCTTACAGCATATCATGATTCCTAACTATGAACACAAGCAAGTGAAAATTATAGAGGATAAAATATATCATTTTAGTCATAGCTTTTAATATATTTCCCTAACATTTTTTTTTGTTATACCTAAATGCTTCTAAATCAGAACAAAACAACTCATTACATTTTTGCCTGAGCTCGTGTTGGAGAACACTTTTTTTTTTCAGTTACTTTATTCCTTAGAGAAAAGAGAAAGGAATTAAATAAGGCGTGAAAGAAAAACAAGAATAAAGATATCAGTGTGGTCTGATAGAATAACATGATATGGAGTCCTGCAGAGAGATCTCTATGGACTGGAGAAAGTACTGGAACTTCTGAAAAGAGCCCAGTCTTAGTGAAATAAAGAACTTTCCAAATGTAGAGTCCACAGAGCAGGGTTCCAGAGCATGTGTATTGAGCTCAATTGAATAGCTTCTAGTATATAGTATATAGTCACTTAATGATGGGAATACACTCTGAGAAATGCATCGTTAGGTGATTTTGTCATTGTGTGAACATCATAGAGTGCACTTACACAAACCTAGATGGTATAGCCTGCTACACACCTAGGTTATATGGTATAGCCTATTTCTCCGAGACTACAAACCTGAACAGCATATTACTGTACTGAGCACTGTAGACAATTGTAATACAATGGCATGTATTTTTGTATCTAAACATATTTAAATATAGAAAAGGTACAGTAAACATATGGTATTATAATTACGGGACCACCATTGTACATGTGGTCTATTGATGGAAATGTTGTTTTGTGGCACATGACTATTTGAATATCTAGTATATTATATATACATCATATATTACATATATATATATATAAATGGCTAAAATAATCTGTAGCTGCTGCTGTCTGCTGTTTGTCCCCAAAGCTGCTGCCATGGTAACCATACTGTGCATCCAAGCAAATATGAGTGTTTTAGTCTCACGTATTTAGATATGCTCTTTTGTCCATTTTCAAGATGCTGGCTTTTCATTTCCAAACCTCAAAGCTCAAACCCTGATGCAAGAAGACTTGTGATGAGGAATAAATGCTCGTCAACTCTTTGGGTTGAAGCTTTGAATCCTGACCAGAGGGAAAGAATTTGCAACTAAGAATTGGAGAAATTTTGCTGGGCCAACAATTTATAGTGTTGTGTGTGGCTGCTCTGCCTGTCTAAAGGGAGCACGTTCTAAGCTACAGGTTGGACTTTCCTAGAAGCAGGTTGGAGAGTGATGATATGGAAAAATGTCCACATTGGAAGTTTTCTTGGTTACACACTTTCCAGAAGAAGACACATAATGTCACAGAAGGCATTCTTGTTTCATCACTTCTTGTTTAAGAAACTTGATCGAAATACTTGGGGTCTTAGACTCTTTTGTTCAATGGAGATTAAAAAAAATACATACCTTTTAGTTTAGCTATGAAGATTAAAACAACATTTTAAAATGAATTAATGTAATAAACATGATGACACTAATAATAACTGTTACAGGCTAAATTGTATCCCCTCTAACTTCATATGTTGAAGTCCTAATCCACAGTAACTCAGAAAGAACTGTTTTGGAGACAAGGCTTTTACAGGGGTGATTACATTAAAATGGGAATGTTGATGTGGGCCTTAATCTGAGTGACTCGGTTTTTGGTATTTTGTTATGGCAACCTTAGGAAATTAATGCAATAACTAACAGACATGGAGAGCTTATTCTAGGCTTTATAATTAGTACTGTTTCTTAGGAGAGTTACTGAATTAATTTGGAGCATGGATGACGATGTTGAAGGGAACAGTCTTCCACCTCTGCCTTTAACTTCCCAATAGAACAGCTGTCACTTAGGCAATTTATTGTATCTGTATTATTACAAGAACAAAGTAACTGAAAGAGTCCTTCACAATTTTCTTTGCTATGTAACTAAGTCTAAATGAAATCTATTTAATTTTCAAATAAAATCTGGATTTTAAATTAAGTTTGTATTCGTTTTCTAACCATAAAAATGTTTCTTAGAAATATTATATTGGAGTGAGTAGAAATGTAAACCCATTTTATAGAAAATATTTGTTTACTGTATTCTTACAAAGCATACTGTATATTGGCCCAACCTGAAAGATCTACTACCCTTTGCTTCCTCTTTAAACAAGTATAGTCAGTTTTACTTCCTCTCATTTTAATATAAGTTTCTCTATTCTGGTGAATATGGATAAGTCTTTTTACGGGAAGCAGGAAGAAGTCTGAATTGCAATTCAAAAGTCAAATTTAGTCTAAGTCAAAGGGGCACTAAATAAATGGTCAATAGCTTTATGATCCTCTAAGAAGGCCATCAAAATTTCTAAGATTTTTGTATTTATATGTTATATATGCATATGTATGTGATTATTAAGAGTGTAACAGAAATAATATATATTGTATGTTATCTATCTATCTATCATCTATCTATCATCTGTCTATCTATCTATCTATCTATCTATCTATCTATCTATCTAATCTATCTATCTTCAATTTTTTACCACATGCATTTTAGCATGGGACATAAATACAGGTTAAGTAATTAACTCTTAGCAAATTAATTAAAATGAGGATTCTTTTATTGAGGTCACATATATTTAAAGTTTTAAAGACCACCTACATGTGACTTTCAGTGTTTGTTTTTTCCTTTAAAGATCAAGTGTGATTACAATTTGTAAATTAATTTTTAGGCACTTATTTGACTAGTATCTTGACTCTCTTATCTAGAAGAAAAAGGAACAAAATTCAGAAGACTCATTGAATATTGACTACCAATTGTGGTAGTGCTGGAGTTCCCAACAAAAATCAACTATGGAAGCTGGTTATACAGGTTAGTAACACCTAGGGACAGCTTAAATTTGTAGTTTGTGTACATTAGTTTATCTGAACTTTAGTTAAATAAGGCATACTTTGTATCTTGCTTGTTTTGGTTTCTGTTAGTTTCTTCATGACCATTCTAGCTTTTTTAGCCCAATGGTCTACTAGTTTTTTTTTTTTTTTAATGCTTGTCAAAACATGTTTAATCTCCAAATTGCATCATTTAAACTAAGGAACAACCATCTTTTATAGAATATTCTAGTATTATATACATTATGATAATGTTATGTCACCTTTGCTGTGTATTTTATAATGACAAGCACTTAATAAACTTATTTTTTCTACCTCTGAATATTTGCTATATTCAAGTCTAGTACATTTGCTCATATACCTGGGTAGATGAAAATTTTTTCTGTGTTGAAAAACAGAAGGCACATTGAAATATTTATTTTCAGATTGTAAAAAAATACTGCTTGGAAATATAAATCAATATAAATAAATATTTTAAGATCTTCTAGGTGATTAATGCATAGTAAAAGTGTAGCATTGTCATTTGGGGAAATGAATGATAATCATTTTTGAATGTAACTATCATAAATTACACAATGGCTACATTTTTGGTTTACCATTTTTAAAGGATCATGTATGGGGCCTGCCACTTACACACATGCCTTACCTGGCAGATACCTTTTTCAATTAATAGCTCATTTACAATATCATGAAAGCAGTGGTTTAGTGATAAATATATATGTATATATATATATACCATGTAGTTATGGTAAATACTTTGTATTTATATTAATATGTTACAAGTTTTCTGAGACAAGTAACTATGTCTGATTAACTTTTTTCTCCTACCTGTGTCTCTTGTATCTACTGTAAGCTTTGGTACCAATAGCAGATTCTAAATATCTGTCGAGTGAATGGCTGGCCTAAATATTTTTCTGAGATAAAGTGTTCCATCATGAGCTGTATTAGGTAATGATTAGTTTTAAATTATGCTTTTGAGTTTTAAATTACAACTTTTTAACCCAATACGCCACATAGATGAACATATATTACAGATACCATTTATATGTTCTTGGGAAGCTCATAAATGTCTGAATATATTTGAAATTGATCAGATTAAGTTTCTCCCATCAAGAAGAATGGGCAAACACTGAGTTCAGTTGCCAAAAAAAAAAAAAAAAAAAAAATGAGTTGGCTATTAGTAGACTTAAACTTTTTTTTTGGTCAATCAACCACTGCTTTCATGATATTGTAAATGAGCTATTAATATTGATCCTCTGAGAGATGGATCAATAGCTCTGTATTGCTTAGTCATAGTCATAGCTAGACATTTGATTATAAGAACACTTACCTTCACAAAACTCATCCCTATACTGTTCTGCTGAGCCCTTAATTTGATCATCTCACTCCCATCCCATTTCTCTTGTTTTTCATGACAAAACTACCTCAAATGTGTCATCTTTTCTAGGAACATTCCCTTATATTCTTGCTTTATCAAACAACTGCCTGTCCCTTCTTATCGTCAGCTCTATTTAGCCCTGTCAAAAGAAAGTTGTTCTTTCATGCACTGATTACATGAGGTATGACAGGGTTGGCTGGTGTCCTCTTTGATTTCGGTTTGCAGTATTAGCTCTTTATCTGTCCTCCTCCTGCAAATGCCTACCAGTGTTACTGAGGCTTATGCCTCCTCTATCTTTCTGTTACTGTTGTCTATTTATGTACTTATTAAGGCTCTTTTATTCAAGCATATAGATTCCTAAATTCTGTACAGTATTTGTTCGTGACTTCAGCATCCACATAAATAAAACATCTAAAATGGAGGCTTTTTGGTTCTTTCATCTTCTTATCTCCAAATTTGTTTTTATTCCTGGTGAACCACTTTCACTCAATGTCCTTTCAGCCCCAGAAAATTTACCACTTCTGAAATCTCGGTTTTAAATATTCCATTCTCCAATAATAATCATTTGTTTATCTGGAACACTTATTCACGTATCTTTATTGCCACAAGTCTTCAAATACATCACGACTCCAACCCTGACCCACATCTGTTATCAGTCCACTCCAACGTTCATTTGATTCATTTGACCCTGGTGTTTGCGATCTCTATTCATCATTAGATTACTTCATGGCAAATATCCTTCAATCCCTTACCCCTCTCTCCTTTCATTTTAGTTACCTTGCAAAACCTGGCCAAGTGCCTTTTTATGATTTAATTTGAGTGGGGAAACTTTGCTGGGTAAAGATCACAGGACTCTGTGGTCTCAAATTTCAAACTTCTGTTCAATATCACTCATTTATCCTTTCATTTTCTTCTAATGGGATCATGTTTCCACTTTGAAAATGAGAACTTCATACCTTCTGTTTTCTCTTCAAACCACCCATAACTTCTTTCTGCTCACAACTGCTCATTGTGCTGTCTCACATTTTCCTCTTCCATTTACACCACAACCCACTATGGTCAGGCTTCTGTGCCCAATTCTCTGAGCCCCACATTCCACTGAAAATCCGCATAACTAGGTCAATGTAAACATTTCATTGTCTACATCTTGCTTGATTTCTCACAGTAAATACTACTTTTTTTTCTCCCCTCTCACTTTTCTCCTTTGGCTTCTGTTCCAACACCCTACTGATTTTTTTAAATTTAATGGTGGCATCTTCTTAATTTTCTTAGTTGGTTACGCTTCCTTTAAATATCTGGGCTTCTTGATTTTAGGTTCTAGATCTTCTTTGCTTCTCCAACATACGTTTTCTAGGTGATCTCATCAATTGACATAAATATGACCTCAGTATTTATTCTGATGACTCTCAAATGTTTATATTTATCACCAAGCTCTTGACTTTCATTTCAGACTGTTTATCTGACACTACAGCTGGATGTTACATATACCTTGCAAACACTATCTATCCCAAAACAGAAACTCATGATTTTCTATTCTACATCTCTCCAAACTCTCCTTTCTCTTTGACACTTTAGTAAACATCATCAAAATTCACTTAGTTGCTTCTTCTAAAAGCAAAAGAGAAATGTATTTGTTTTTCCCTTACTGTACTCATCCATCAGTACATTCTGTTGTATGATATTACCAATTTAATAGAATACAGTATTCTCTTGTATCTTGTATTCTCAAATTATTCTTCAAATCTTTCTACTTTCCTTTGTCTCTATTCTCCTGTATCAGTTCGGATTACTGTCCTTTCTTGCCTGGAAGATAATTTACTAACTTATTTTCTTTGTCTATTATTGTTTTTTTCCAAACCATTCTCCACAAAGCAGCAAGTGTGATCTAAAATTTAAATCAAATTATATTATTCCTCTGCATAAAAGCCATCAATGGCTTTTAATTTTACTAAGAATAAAAGGCAGACTTCTCTCTGTGAATTACAGAATCACCCATGTTATGATTTCTACTCACTTCTCCAAATGCACTGCAGTCCACTCTCCCAGTTCTTCACTGTTATTGACATTCTAGCCTTTCAGAAGTTTAATGAAGCCATCAGAGGCTCTTCCTATCCAGGGTATTTGAAGTCTTTGTTGCATCAACATGAAAGATTTCCTTGCAGACTTCAATGTCAATGCCATGAAAGTCACATCTTTTTCTTGTTTGTTGTTGATTTCTCAGC
Organism: Cacajao melanocephalus; assembly: GCA_963573385.1. Lineage (NCBI taxonomy): Eukaryota > Metazoa > Chordata > Mammalia > Primates > Pitheciidae > Cacajao > Cacajao melanocephalus. The sequence continues at coordinate 4,386 of CAUYLG010006412.1, read as the reverse complement.
ATCTAGAATGGTGCCTGTCACCCAGTAGGTGCTCAATTTGTATTTGCTGACTTAAGTAAATGCATAAATTTCATCCCTAGATCCTAGCTGAAATATCCCCTCTTAAAATGGGCTTTTTCTAATCACTGTATCTGAAGCATCTTCCACCCTATATTGAATTACACTCTATCCCATACCATTTTAATTTCCCTCTTTGCAGTTTTTAGTCGGCACTTACTTATCTTGCTTGCTTACTTGTTTGCTTAATTATTGCCCATATTCTCTATGGCAATATTCTCTCTCTTATTCACCACTGAAATCTGAGTGCCCAGCACAATGCCTGTATGCAGTAATCCCCACTTAATATTAGTGAAACAAATGAACAAATGAGTAATTGAACAATAAGAGCAATACAAAAAGATTTCAGAGGGAAAAAAGAGGGAATATGAAGGTGGCAGACTTTTAACCCTTTATCAAAATTTAGCCAAAGTAAGCAGAAAGAGGCTATTGTTTACCCATCAGGATTATTTATTAAAATGTCAAATTGTACATGGTTTTATGTTAATTCATGTTCTTATACATTTTAATACAGAGAGTACAATTTTCTTTCTTTTCCCCTGAAAGATTTCCTTAATCAGTTTCTTATCGATGACAAATGTTCCTCCAACCCATGGTCATGTTGGTAGAATCCTGTTTTCAGTCTTAGATGTGGAAACTTTCCAGTGGTTTTGGAAATTTAAATCATTTAAGACTAGTATTTGAAGTGAGACATAGTTTTTTTCTCTGCTAAACCATGAACATTTTCTTCTCAGTGAGAGTTTCATGTAAATGCTTAGTAATTCTACCTTAAATATATGCCTGGACTTTAAAATAATTAAAACCTGTTCCAATGCCATCTTATGGCTGTCAAACTTTTCTAGGAAAATATTATCTATTATGTTTTGAATTTATTTAAAATATCATCTGCTTATCAAAAAGTACATAAATTTAGGATGTAAATATCAATGAATTCTCCACCTTTCAAATCAAGAAACAGAAAATTACCAGTGCTACAGAAGAGCTATGCCCTCATACACTCCCAATCTTTAGCCTTTTCTTCCTCACTACACTTTAATTTGGGCTGATTTGAAATGTATATAAAGGGAATCATAAAATATGTATTTTTTTTTGTGTGCCTGGCTTCTTCTTAAAACATTATGCCTGTAAGAGGCATCCATGTTGTTATGAGTAGAGTGTTTCATTCTCTTGTTATTGCTGTTTATTGTTCCACTGGACAGAGGTTCTACAATTTTTCTATCCATTTCACTGTTAATAGAAATTGGGATTGCTTCCAGTTTTTGACTGTTATGAATAATGCTGCTATGAAAATTCTTCTATAGGCCTCCTGAGACACATGTGCAAGTGTTTCTGTTAGAAACAATCCTAGTAGTGGAACTGTCATGTAATAGGGTCTGTATATGTTCAACTTTAGTGAATACTGTCAAATAGATTTCTAAATTCCTTGTATTGATTAAAACATTAACCCACAGCTTATGAGAATTTCACATGCTTGCCACCTTTTGGTATTGAAAGGCCTTTTATTTTAGCCATCAGAATGAGTATGCAGTGTTATCTCATTGTGATTTTAATTTTCCTAATTGCTAGTACTATTCCATATTTTTTTTATATGTTGGTGGAGTGTTTTGTAGGTCTTGTGTTCATTTTTCTCTGAGGTTTTTTTTTTTTCTATGTTGATTTTGTATTCGTGTTTTATTTATCTTGCATGTAAGCCCCTTACTTGGTATATGTGCAGCAAATATATTTGCTCATTTCTCATTCTGTGACTTGTTTTTTAACTTCCTTAATGCCATATTTTGAGGAACACCATTGGTACATATTAAAGTGGTTTAATTGACCGTTTTTTATTCTTATTGCTAGGATTTTGCTTCATATTTAAGAAATCTTTACTTAACTCAAGGTTGTGAATACATGCTCTTGTATTTTTTGTATCAAATTGTATTACTTTGCTTTTACATTTATATCCATTTCACGTGGAATTGTTTCTTGTGTGTGATGTGAGGTAGAACTCATATGGGTGTTCAATTAAACCAGCTTTATTTATAAAAAGAGCCATTTGTTCCTCATTGTGCCAAAGGGCCACTTTGGCAAAAATTAGGTAGAAATATTTATTACCTCCCTTGTCTGTTACATTGTACTCTTTTTCTATTCTTGTACCAGTATAACACAGCCTTAATTATTGCATCTTTATAATAAGTCTTAATATTCAGTAAAACAAATCCCACCTTATATTCTTTCAAGAGTGCATTGCTGTTCTTGGCCCTTTGTGATTCCTCATAAATCTTAGAATCACTTATCTAGATCTGCAAAAAACAAAAATAAGGACCAATTTGAGAAAAAAATAATGTTTGTATACTATTGATTCCTCTAATATATGATCACAGCACTTTCCTTCATTTATGTAAGTCTTTTAACATTTCTGTCCATCAAGATTTACAATATTCTGTGTAGAGATGCTTAATGTATTTTATACACATATTCTAAGTATTTGATAGTTTTTGCTATTGTAAATGCTATAGTATTTTTTTAAAAATGTAAATGCTATTGTAAATGGCATCTTATATTTTAAAAAATTAACTAGTTGCTCTCAATTAAAAGTAAATACAACCATTTCCTGATGGATACAATTCTCCCTTTTATGGAACATTTAATAATAGGCAACTGTGGGACTATATAGGTAATAAAAGTAATATTGAATATTTTGAAAATAAAATTAATATAATTTGGGAACTTGTTTGTGAATAATCCATTAATTAACCTAGTCAAACTTTAATGAATATTTTCCCTTTAGCAGGTATCATGAGAGACACTGGGTACATACCCCCAGACCCAAAATACAATGTAACAATTTTATGATAATATCTATCATATAAATACATAAAACAGGCACACAGAGCTGTAAATTATTTATATATACACAAAAATACATATAACTATATAAAATTTGCAAATTTATAAATTCTTTTTTCCATATCATCTAATTTAATCCCTAGGACAACTTGTGAACCTACTCTTGTTAATACTTTGCAGTGGAAATGGAGACTCTGGTGGGATAAAAAAAATCTCTATCAGGAGATTTTCTGAATCAGGAGCCTGTCCCACTGTGTCATAAACTTGCCCTGGCACTGAAGATCCTTCAGTCAATAAGGTACTGATGGCTTTCTCATGGAAAGTCACTGATGAGATGAGCATTTATTTCCCTGGGAAGTAAACTCTATGAAGGCAAGGATTTTAATTTGCTTTGCTCATTGCTCTGTCTCCATTATATAGAATGATGCCTGTGACATATTTAACAATCAATAATTATGTATTGTATAAATAAAAATGAAGAAGTAAGCTTTACTCTGAAGTGGACAAAGGTGAAGAGAGACTTTGGCATCACTGGTTTATAGATTTAATCTAAACAATTAAAGTAAGGTCCAGAATTAGAAAGACATGTGCATAGTAGGTGACATAACAAGAGAATATCTTGCACAGATGAGATAACTACGGGCATTTCATTGCTTTTCTAAGATTTTCTCTTTTTTCCAAGCTAGAATCTAATTCCGCCTGCAATAAAGCAATGGAATTACATTTTAGCACAGAGATAAAGATTCTGAAAATAATCAAAACAATCTTCAAAGTGATAAATGAATCTTTTCGGATTAGCAACTCATTCAGGTCATTTGCTATAATTCCATTGTCATAGATAATTGACAGCTAACTGACTTGTCAGCTTATCTCTCTGACCATCAATAAATTTAGGAAACAAATACAGATATGTGATTCTCATTTGAAAGACATATTGGACTATAGTCTTCATGCTTATCTCACTAGGACATTGTCAAAATCTTGGGAAAGTGAATTAATCTATTTCAAATTAATGATGTAATTTTATAAATAAATTACTTCTGTTATTGACATATGACAACAGTAACTGTAAATTTAATTCAGAATTTAAATTTAATTTACAAGTATAACACATAATCATAGAAATAAATTTTTTTTTCAAAAAATATGACTTTCTAGGTTTTCTGTTTTCTCATTGGGCTGTTTATTTCTCCTCCAGTGATACCAAACTCTTGTAACATTACAATTATTTTACTTTTTAAAAATTGAGGTGAAATTTACTTAACATAAAATTAACTATTGTGAAGAGCACTATCCAGTAGCATTTAGTACATTTGCAATGCTGTGCAGCCAGCACTTCTATTCAGCTTCCAAACATTTTCATTACTTCAAACAACAGAACCTGGCAACCACCAATTTTCTCTTTCTTCTCCACTCCCCTCCCCGGCCCCCGCCCCCCCCCCGCCGCCGCGGCGGGCGGCCCGCGCCGGGGGGGGGGCCCCCCCCCGCGAGGTGGGGGGG
>CAUYLG010006411.1:0-41646 GCA_963573385.1 Cacajao melanocephalus | reverse complement strand
TAGCCTGGGCAGTAGAACAAGAATCCTGTTCTCTCTCCCTCTTTTTCTTCCTCTTTCTTTCTCTCATACATTCTTTTTCTTTCTTTCTTTCACTCTCACTTTCTTTCCTCTCTTTTTCTTTCTTTCAAAAAAAAAAAATATTCAAGTCATAGAAAATATGTTCATTGAATATAACAGAGTTAAACTAGAAATCAGTTACAGAAAGATAGTTAGGAAACCCCCAAATATTTGGGAATGAAGCAACAAATCTACATAAACCAGGCATCAAAGAAGAAGTTTAAATAAAATTTAATATTATTATGAATTAAATAAAAATTAAAATGTCATATCAGAGTTCATGGGATATTGCTAAAGCAGCACTTAGGAAGAATGTTATAGTACTAAACAACTATGCAGTAGTCCCCCCTTATCTGCAGGTTCACTTTCTGCAGTTTCAGTTACTCATGGTCAACTGTGATCTAAAAATATTAAATGAAAAATTCCAGGGATAAACAATTCATAAGTTTTTTAATTGCATGCTGTTCTGACTAGAGTGATGAAATATCACACTGTCCAACTTCATCCCACCAGGGAGGTAAAACATGCCTTTGTCCCACATAGTCACACTGTGTACACTACCTGTCCATTAGTCACTTAGTACCTTTCTCAGTTATCAGACTGATTACTGCAGTATCTCATCATATAGGCATTTTTTTCACCTCACATCATCACAAGAAGAAAAAGGATGAGCACAGTACAATAAGATATTTTAAGAAAGAAAGACCACATTTATATAATTTTTATTACAGTATATTGCTGTAATTGTTCTATTATTATTGTTATTAATCTCTTACTGTGCCTAATTATAAATTAAACTTTATCATAAATTTCTATGTTTAAGGAAAAACATAGTGTATATAGGGTTCTGCACTATCCATGGTTTCAAGAATCCACTGGGGGACTTGGAACATATCTTCTGCAGATAAGGAGGGATTGCTGTAATGAAATAGAAAAAAAGTTTGCAAATCAACGACCTCAGCTTCTACCTTAAGAAAGTTTAAAAAAAAACAAAAAACAAAAAACAGGCATGGGGCAGGGAGAATTAACCCCCAAAATAAGCAAAAGAAACAAAATTAAAAAGGACAAAGCAGAAAGAAACAAAGAAAATAGAAAGCAGAAAAACACTAGAGAAAATAAACAAAACCAAATGCTGGTTCTTTGAGATCAATCATTTTATAAACTTCTATACAGATTGATTAGAAAAATAAGGGGAAAAAAACCCACAAATTTTCAATATCGAAAAGGAGGAAGGAAAGAGTTAAGAGCACAACATATTCCACAGATATTGGAAATGCAGTAAGGGAATATTATAAACAACTTTATACCAATAACTTCAAAAACATCAATTAAAGTACTTAAAAGATACAAACTACCAAACGTTACTCAAGAAGAAACTGGCAACCTTTAAATAGCCCTATATGTATTAAAGCAATTGTATTTGTAGTTAAAAACCTTCCCATGAAGAAAATACCAGACCAGATATCTTCACTGGTGAATTCTATCAAATGTAAGGAAGAAATAATACCAACTGTATACAAACTTTCAGAAAATTAAAATGTTCCAACTTATTCCATGAAATCAGCACTATTCTAATACCAAAAGCAGAAAAATACATTATAATAAGAAAATTGCAACCCAATAGTCCTCATAAATATAGATGCAAAAATTCAAAAGAAAATTTTTGTGAATTGAGTCTAACAATACATAAAATAATATATCATGACCACATAGGTCTTATTGCAGGAATGCAAGGTTGGTTTAAAATTCATGAAAAAAAAAATCAGTGTAATTTACCATGTTAACAAACTTAAAAAGGAAATCCATATGATTATTTCAAGAGACACAGAAAAATAATTTGGCAAAATTCAACATCCATTCCCAATAAAAACTCTCAGCAAACTACAAATAGAATGGGATTTTGGGACCTAATAGAGTATCCATGAAAAACCTACAGTTAATATATTATTTAATTGTGAAAGATTGAATGCTCTCCCTTATGAGGAGAAACAGGGATGTCTGCTCTCACCACTCAGTTCAGTATTGCACAGGAGGATCTAGCCAGTGCAGTAAGTCTAGACAAAGAAACAAAAGGCATCCAGACAGAAGTAGAAGTAAAACTAACTTTATTGGAGCATGCCATGATAAACTACGTAGAAAACCTGATGGAATCCTCAAAAAGGCTACTAGTACCACTAAGTGGCTTTAGTAAGTCTGTAGGATACAGTAAGATAAATACACAAAAATCAATTGTATTTCTACATACTAGCAACAATCCAGAATTAAAATTTTTTAAGCCATTATTATTTATAAATACCTCCAAAAATAGGCCAGGCACAGTGGCTCACGCCTGTAAATCTCAGCACTTTGGGAGGCCGAGGCAGGTAGATCACAAGGTCAGGGGCAAGACCAGCCTAGCCAAGATGGTGAAACCCCCTCTGTACTAAAAACTCCAAAAATTAGCTGAGTGCAGTGGCAGGCACCTGTAATCTCAGCTACTTGGGAGACTGAGGTAAGAGACTTGCTTGAACCGGGGTGGCAGAGGTTGCAGTGAGCTGAAATCACATCACTGCACTCCAGCCTGAGCAACAGAATGAGACTATGTCTCAAAAAAAAAAAAAAAAAAAAAAAAGGAATTGGCCTGCCACAATATCATTATTTATCCAAAATATTACCTCATTATTATTTTAAAATAAATAAAAGAATGAAAAGTTTAACAAAACACCAAAAATAGAAACACTGAGGGGTTAATCTGACAATAATGTGAAAGAATTATTCACTACACAACACTGCTGAAACAGAGTAAAGAAAACTTAAATAAGTCCTGAGTTACTACATTGTTCATAGACTGGAAGACACATTATATTAAAACTGCAATCCTCCCTTCATTATTATATACACCACACAATCAAATTCCCAGCAAGCTTTTCTTCGTGGAAAGTTATGGCTGATTCTTATTCCAAAATCCATATGAAAATGCAAAAGGACCCAGAATAGTCAAATCAACTACTTGATTTCAAGACTTATCACATAGGTACAGTAATCAAGACAAGGGTGGCACATTGATCCATGGAACAGAATAGGATACAGAAATAGACATATATTGACAAATATATGAATGACTGATTCTTGACAAATGTGCAATGGCCATTCAAAGGAGAAAAGGATAGACTTTTCAGCAAGTACTGGAGCAATTGGATATATATTTGCAAAAAGTTGAACCATTCAGAAGGATAATAATTGTTGAAAGTTATGGATATGGTAATTATCCCAATTTGAGCTTTACACTATATACACATGTATTGAAATGTCACATTGTACCCCAAAAATTTGTACAATTATGTGTCAATTATACATTTTAAAATTACATTTTAAAAGAAAAACAATAACTCAATAACTTAAAATGGATCATAGACAAAAATGTAAAACTTAAAATTATAAAACTTCTGGAAGAAAATATAGGAGAAAATCTTTATAACTTTGGGTTAGGCAAAGATTTCTTACATATAATACTAAAAGCAAGATTCAGTAAAAATTCTGATAAATTAAATTTCATCATTGTCGAATCCTTCAGTTCTTTGAAAAACGTTAAGGGAATAAAAAGATAAGTCACAGATTATAATAAAAGATTGGCAAAGTATATATCTGTAGAGGATTTGCATATAGAATATATTAAAATGCTCAAAATGAACAATGAGAAAACAACACAAATTTTTAAAGGGGCAGACACCTTACCAGACAAAATGGTATACAAATGGTAAATAGCACATAAAGACTGCTCGACATCATTACTCAGTTGGGAGATGCATCCTCACCAACACACGGTATGTTAGCCATTTTATTTCTTAAACCCACAAGATAAAATAGCTAACATACCACTGTTGGTGAGGATGCAGAGGAATAGAACTCTCAATATACTGCTTTTCAAACATAAAATGGTATCACTCTGAAAAACACTGTCTACACAACTACCAAATGTTCCAGCCATTGCACTCCTAGCTGTTTACCCAACAGAAAAGAAATCTGTACAAAGATCTGTACACAAATGTTCATACTAGCTTTATCTGTAATAGCTCAAAGCTGACGCCAACCCAAATGTCCATCAACAGGCAAATGGATAAACAGATTGTGGCATAAAGATAAACTGGACAGTTAAAAGACAAACAATAACTCAAATTGGATCATAGACACAAAAGTAAAAACTTGAAATTATAAAACTTCAGTAAACAATAATGATATGCATGGCCAGGCATGGAGGCTCACACCTGTAATCCCAGCACTTTGGGAGGTTGAAGCAGGCAGATCACTTGAGATCAGGAGTTTGAGGCCAGCCTGGCCAACATGGTGAAATCCTGTCTCTACCAAAAATATTAAAAATTGGCTGGGTGTGGCAGCATGCATCTGTAATCCCAGCTACTTGGGAGGCTGAGGCAAGAGAATCACTTGAACCTGGCAGGCAGAAGTTGCGGTGAGCTGAGATCTTGCCACTGCACTCCAGCCTGGGCCACAGAGCAAGACTCCATCTCAAAAAATATATATATAAATACACAACATGTATGAATCTCACGAAAATGATCCTGAGTGAAAGAAGCCAGACAAAAATGAGTATACACCATATTCTTAATATAAAATTCTAGAAAATGCAAATTATAGTGGCAGAAAGTACTTCCCTGCCTGGGCAACAGGGCAGGAAGAGATGGGTGGGAGGTAGATTTCCAAGGGGCACAAGAAAACATTTGGGGGCGATTAATATGTTCATTATCTTGATTGAGGTGATAATTTCACAGATCTATACTACATATGTCCAAACTTAGCAAACTGTACACTTTAAATATGTGCAGTTTATTGGAGGTCAATTATATCTCAAAAAAGCTGTTTTAAAATAATAAGATGAGATTGCCTATTTGAGGGAGCCCTTTGCCAACCTAAATTTTGGCCTCATTGCAAAAATTTTCTTGAACAGCATTTAGGAACAGACTGACATTGTTAAGCTTAATGCTCTGTGAAATAGTCTCAACTAATTGTTTCAAAAGCCTGTGGCAGCAGTTTTCTGAGATTATATCAGAGGACACTTTTCTTCTTTATGTAAACATAAGTTAGTGTTGCCACTAGATACCGTGCAATGCTTTCACTGCATTCATCTCCACCATGTTTGTGCCAACTGCTGAATGTGTTATCTCACCTAAAGAGGACCGAAAACAATGCCTGGAACTCCCCTTGTCATGTCTGTCATGATACAGTGTGACTTCTGCAGGCAACAGTTCAAGGGAGACAGCAGATTTGAAGCACAGGTGGACTGGGTGGTGTATGTGTACGTAGAGTACACTCCTATGTGGGAAGACTGAGAGACAATGAAGGACACAGACACAGAGGGACATATAAAAGGACTCTGAGTCAAGTATTAATTAATAGATACGTTCCCCTTCTGGAAATTTCTTCCTTGGCTGGGCATGGTAGATTTTGGAGGCCAAGGCGGATGGATCACTTGAGGTCAGGAGTTCAAAACCAGCCTGGTCAACATGGCAAAACCCTGTCTCTACAAAAAAATACAAAAATTAGCCAGGTATAGTGGTGGGCACCTGGAATCCCAGTGACTTGGGAGGCTGAGGCAGGAGAATCGCTTCAACCCAGGAGGCGGAGGTTGCGGTGAGCCGAGATTGCACTGCTATACCCAGACTGGGCGACAAAGTGAGATTCCATCTCAAAAAAAAAAAAAAATTCTTCCTTGCAGAAAAAATATGGGGCCAATCACTGACTTCTAAATAGCTGCCCTCAAGCCTCCTAAATCTTCTGGTTCCACCCTCAGGAATTCAAAATCCACAAATTGATTCCTCAGCTTTTGCTTACGGAACAAGGATACAAACAACAGACACATGTGCATACTTGTGCATCCGAAGCCCAAATTCCTCCAAAAACAGTGCAAATGTTTCCTTTTATTTGCTTCTTAGCAGAAATTGTCAGGAACCTGTAATACTGTGAAGGCCTCTCTTCCTCACTCTCAATGGTTCCGTCTCACTCTGTGTCTCTTTATACTGTTTCCTAAATTCAGCTGTGCCGGTAGTAACTTGGATTTGATTAGAACAATGAAGGTGGCCCATCATTATTGTTTACCAACTATTTTTTTAAAGTAATTTATTTCATATATTTATTTTTTCAATGTGCCTTTAGTTCTTTAAATAGGAAGCCATTATCCCTTGGTAAAGGTAGAAGGTAATTCTAAAAAGAAATACAATGAACATTCAAGCTGTGACTAAATGCCTATGGAATTTCCCAGAAGCCTCCAGGTCTACATGCAGCTCTTTCTTTGTGGCTGGTATGTCTAACTAAGGCATCTCTAGCACTTGCTGATACCCCTTTTTAACTAAGGGCTACTTTACTTTCTTCTTAACTAATGAATAGGACGAAAGAGTTTTAAAAAGAGAGTAACTGGTTACACGTGTTGAGTGTGCGCCACCTGAAATCATCTCAAGCCATCAGAGTTCCCGCCTCTGAGAACTCATTGAGAGCCTGTCTCTCTGAGCCTTAAGGCCAAGATGAATTCAGAGTTCACATAAAAGTCTGACCTACTCTGAGGACCTGGGTGTAAGCATCAGGGCCTCACTACCCACATGCACCTTTGTCCAACTGAAAAAAGTGCCAGCTCTGGGCAGATGAGCCCTGCTGTGTTCAAGGTTTGAAGAGAGGTGCCTGTGGGAGTATTTGAAAGGACCTCCCTTGCTCCAGGCCAACTTAGCCTTCTGCTCGGCAGCACATGAGGTGGATCTTCGCCCTCCTTCAGCCCTTGGCTGGGTGCCCTTGTGCAGTAATCAATAGGCTCAACTATACATGATGGTTTGCCAAGCATTACTTAAGCCTCAGCATTTTCACTAGTTACTATAAATTCATAATTCAGTGGCTTTTAGGGCTTTTTAGGGCTACCCATGATGTCCCTCCTCACTGCATCCAAATTCCTATTTTCTGCCTTTGGCGGGTGCAGTTGCTCAATACAGGGATGCAGAAGGGAACTCTATTGGAGAAAAAGAAAGCATTCACTGTTCCCTTGAGGGTTCCAGATGTTCCCTGGTTTGGGCTCATCCCTGCTCACCTTGTCACCTGCTACATTCAAGGCTGGCTCTAGAGGAGAAGCACCCCTTCATGGAGATGGCCAAGTTTCTTTCAGTCGTGCTGATATTGAATAGCTGAGTAATTAGCCCAATTTGGAGTATGCCTCTTTTGCCAACGGCACACACTGATGAACATCAAGTCAAGGCAAATTATTGAAAGCAGCAGAACTGACAGTAAGAGGGTCTGTTGTTTAAGTAAATGCATTCTGACTGTCTGAAGACACAGCTCTGACCTGCAAGATTATAACACTGACAAGGGTTGGCTCAAGCAACAAGAGGTAGATTAAAAATGCCGCAGAGAGCTGACTGCAGGAGGGGCTGGGTTAGCATTAGCACAGACAGGAAGCAGATTTTTTTTTAATTTGTTTTGCTTCTTACACTTTGAATTCTAGGTCACTCACAGCTCAGCCTGCATGATAATTTTTAAAAGAGGATTCTAAAACATAAGTTCAAAAGTGAATTTGTTTAGCCTTTTACAATAGCTTACGTAAAGCCACCAACTTAACAAGTCCACATAAATAAGTCAGACTTGGTTCATAAAGACCAGTGGGAGTTAGAGGGATTGGTGAGAAGAAACTACACTTGTCCAAGCACAGGAGCATGGACTGGTTAGCCCTCTTTGAAGGTAAATCTAAAAGGTCCTCTAGCTCAGTCTTAGGGCCCATGCCCAATGGTGACAGGGCAAGGGGATCTAGAAGATAAAAGCAGAGGTCATCTGTGCCAACCCCTACTAAAACAATGCCCCACACTCAGAGGCAAACGACCCCTTCTGCCTCCAGTCCAGACATTTTTTCTGCCAAAGCCAAAGGATAGATACCTAACATGCTTTTAGAAGATCTGAAAGGAACTGATTTTGATACTAATTTTGAAAGAAAGAAAGAGAAAAAAATAATCCATCTAAACCAAAAGTGTCAAACCAGCATCAGTTCATAAGCCAATGTCAACCTATGAGCAGTGACTGCTTTGAACACTGAGTTAAGAAGGATTCTGGGGTTACACTTGGGACCAAAAGACAAGGGGCTATGTTTGATGATAACTTGAAAATATAGGATGGCCCAGTTTAGACCATCATGTTCCACCACAGCCCATCCCTTCCCAGCAGCCCTTGGCCAGCCTCAAAAATCAATCTTTTCCTAAGAGGAAATAAGTTGGTATAAAGGTTCTCTTTAGAACAAAAACATTGAACATGATGACAAACTGCTCATTCAGAACAGCATCACTGAAGCAACAACGAGACCCCCTCGAGCCGCCCAGAACAGCTCTGTGAGGCCCGTGTGACCCCAGAAAACACTTCCAAACCAAAGCCGCTGGCTGCCTAGTTTTCAAATATCACACTGCTATGTCAACAAGCTGCTAAGTGGTCTAACTCTAATCATAGTCAGTCTGGTGTAGTTTCATCTTAAGTGCTAGTTCTCTTTTCACTTTTGGGACAAACAAGGTCTTAAAGGTCTGTGGGTTTAAAACTCGTATTCATGAATATCAGCCCACTAGAAAAGGAGACATTCAACCCTAGACTAGGCATTGCCCTGGTGCCATAGACAAAGATTTGGGGAACCCTTGGAGGCCTGAGACAGGCCTAACTACCTGCTGGTTATTAGGACTCACTTCATTATACAGAGAATGTGGTATTTGACAGTCTTAGAGTTACACTGGGTTCCAGGCATGAGCATCTCAGAACACGGATTGCCTCCTGCTGGCTCTGCTATGACCCTCCCATGAGGGGGCCAAGGATCCTAGGTACAAGGAACTTGTCATAGCCCGGATATGACACATTTAACTCCTGCCCAGCTGAGCTTGTAAGGGTCCAGCAGTCCCCAATGGAGGTGACTCTCTCTGAGTTGCTAGTTTAGCAAGTAAAAATATAGGAAGCTCAGCCAAATCTGAATTTCAGATAAACAACAAATAATTTTTAGTTGTTATTTACTGTAATTCGGGTTTAATTGGTGGCTTGGCATTTATCTGGCAGTTCAGAGATCTACACTGGTCTGTGAAGAAACAGATGCAAGACAAGTGCCTGTCCTTCCCTGAAGGGATTTACCTACCCTCCCTAGTTCAATGGGCCACAACAGCCAAACTTGGTTTTTTGCAGATTTCAAGAAGAATGGACAGTAGACTTTCAAAAGCTGAGCTCATCAACAGTTGTATTTGGAGGGTGTTAATGGTCATTGGACATCAGGAAACATTTACTTAAGCAATTGTTTTGGCAGCTGGTCAGGAATTCAGGAAGCATTCTAAGCCACTGATCATTACTGTGACAGTTCAATATGTGGGAAAGGCATTTGGGAGCCTTGTAAAAGTGCAGGATGTGGTAGTACATCAAAGCCCCGTCATCATGCATTTGTCTTAAACTCTCCACTGTAAGGGAGTATGATTAAAAAAAGAAAGAAAGAAAAAGCACATGTATATATACATACGTAGATATATAAAACAAAGTTTCAATGTACTCATACCTACAATAGATAAGCTTAACCTACAGAAGCAATGCAAGAAATCAAAGCCATTTTTTTTCTTTTTTTCTTTTTTTTTTTCTTGAGACAGAGTTTCACTCTTGTTGCCCATGCTGGAGTACAATGGCATGATCTCAGCTCACTGCAAACTCCGCCTCCCAGGTTCAAGCGATTCTCCTGCCCCAGCCTCCCTGGTAGCTGGGATTACAGGCACCCACCACCACACCTGGGTAATTTTATTGTATTTTTAGTACAGACAGGGTTTCACCATGTTGGCCAGGCTGGTCTCGAACTCTTGACCTCAGGTGATGTGCTCACCTCAGCCTCCCAAAGTGCTGGGATTACAGGCGTGAGCTACCACGCTTGGCCCAAAGTCTTTATAATCTCCTTGGTCATATCCTATATGACTCACATAGGGAAAGCAGAGTTCAACAACATGGATCAAACTCAGTCTAAGAATGTAAAAGTTAGAGAAACTTAGGAAAATTTAAGTCTTAGAGATTCAAAATTGAACTCAGAATGTATAAACATAGGCATTTACTCAAAAAGATATGCTGAAATCATTCAGGGAGCATATGAGGGCTGGTTATCTCCTAGGACTTTTCTACCTCAAAAAGTGAATAAAAGACAAAGTTATAACAAGTAAGTAATTATTCAAAATTTTTATTTGCAGGATCTTTAAAAGATACTGCCCAAAGTAAAAAAAAAAAAAAAAAAAAAAAAGTATAATATTTCACTCAATGATTTTTTTTCAGTTATATTAACTTCCATTTCCTCACTAAATACACTGTATGTCTATGCATTAAAAATCATTCGAGTACATGATGGAATGACAAAAATAGCTCCCAAAACTGTTGATGTTTAGATTTAAGCACACTCTCATTTCTCACTGATGGATCAACAGCCATTGACTTTTCCCAAAGTTAGTAAAGCAAATGAATTTATTTAAGATTTTTTTTTATTGCCTATGGTATAACTTTGTATAAATCTCTGATAATACTGAATCCAAAATCTCTGCCTTCTTTATTTTACAATTATTCCCAGTTACAGTCACTGTGTCTTCCGAACAAAAGTACAAGGATCCTAGGCCAGAGGAAAGTGTCACAGGCTGGGGATGGCACGTTTAACTCCACCCAGCTGAGATTGTTAGGGCCCAGCAGTCCCCAACGGAGGTGACTTTCCCTGAGTTGCTACTTTAGCAAATAAAAATACCAGATGCTCAGTCAAATCTGAATTTCAGATAAACAACAAATAATTTTTTATTTGTTATTTACTGTAATTCGGGTTTAACTGAGCATCCTGGCATTTATCCAGCAACCCTACTTCCCTCCACAACATGTTTCTATGTATGGTGTACACAAAAAGATATTCCTTCTTAACATCCTGTCGGGAAGACTGCAATGCAAGCAGATATAAAGTTGAAGAACACTGCCATTGTCTGCACCTCATTCTTGAAAGCCTCATATTTTAAGGACTTTCAAAGTGGCTTCGTCCTGCACTTCCAGTAGGAGAGGTTCTCTTGGCAGGGGTGACGGCGCAGGGCAGGAGCAGAAGACAGTGGCACATGGTGCCGTGGGAGCAGCGTGCCTACAAGTCTTTCAGGATCCACTCCTCTCATAATGCACAGCTCCTAGGGCATTTTATGAATAATAATAATGTGTTGCTACTTCTGAGCACCTGTTTACTATTGGCCAGAAGCTAAAATTGGCAAGTGTGTTTGGATGCCTCCCCTTGAGAATGGAGATTTAGCTCCACATTTTGAGACCTGGCTCAAAACTATTCCAATAAAAACAAGTGGAGTTTTAAAGTTTCTATTCACACTTTTAAAAAATTATTTCCTTTGAGCCAGGAAGAAGCAGCTGATCTTTCTTTGTCTTCACCTTGAGTTTAAAACATTTTGTTTGTTCCTTTCTGCACTTGATGAGACCTTTACCTACCCGCAACTAATGACTCCCTCAGTCAGCAACTTGTGATCTTTTCCCACCTGCAGAAAGTAAGTTTAGGAAAAAGACAATTAAGAAGAGAAAAAAAAATTCAACCACCCAGGGATGTTCAGAGGTTTAATTATTGCCTGGAAAGCAACAGCCTTTCGCAGCATCCTTAAGACTGATTTTCATAATCACTTACTGATTGAAACTGGGACTTGCAACAAAGGAAGCTCATTTCCATATTAATATTAAGTCATGATTAATGTGGCTCAGGACCCAATTCAGGATCTGAAAACATGGACTAAGTGGAAACTGAAGAAATTTATCCCACAGGGGTAAATTTGCTACTCGTCTCTCAAATGATGTTCCATTCAATAACCAGCATTCAACAAAACTTACATTTGTGCCGTGATAAGTCGCAGAGAGGGAGTTCAGGCAGCTACCTCACGCCATCACGAACACATGACCTCCTCAGACCTGACCCATTTCTCTCTCCCTGTCCCTCCCCGCTGGTTCTAATGCTTGTTTTTGTATCATCTCTATTTCTCTGTGTGTATCTCTCTCTCTTTTTCTCTCTGTGTCTCAGTCTCTCCATGTCTCTTTCTGTATTTCTGTATCTGTCTTTGTCTCTCTCTGTGAGCCATTCACTCTTCTCTCTGTCTTCTGGTTGTGTCTCTCGACACTCTCTCTTTCTGTGTATCTCTGTGTATGTCTCTCTCTCCGTGCTTCCCTTTGCCTCTCTACATGTGTCTTTCTGTGTTTGTCTATGTCTCCTGTCTCTCTTTCTCTCTCAGTGTTCTTCTCTGTGTCTGTCTCTCTCTGTCCCTCTCTGTGTCTGTGTCTGTGTGTGTGTGTTCTTCTCTGTGTCTGTCTCCCATCTCTCTGTCCGTCTGTGTATCTCTGGTCTCTCCATCTATCTCCTGTCTCTCTTGTCTTCTATCTCTCTCTGTCTCCCACCTCTTTCTCTGTCTCCTGTCTCCCACTCTCTGCCTCTTGCCTCTTTCTCTCTCCTTCCTTCCAACACCCTCCTTGCATCACACCTGCACCCTCTCCCTTTCACTTACTTGAGATCTCTTGCTCCATTCTGTGCTCTCTCACATGGCCCAGTTCGTGGTTTTGCTCTCACTCCCTCTTTCCCTGCCCCCACAGAATCCAACAACTTCAGCACCAAACATAAAGCAATAATTAACTAGATTAGCTAAGAGTAAATAATTTTCATTGTTCCATCCAAATGCATATAAATCTCTAAGCATTGCTGTGCTTAACCAAAGTCCCATGTGGGGAAAAAAACAGCTACACTCTTAGTAATTTTCAAGGTGAGAATTAGATGTCTTCACCTGTATTTATTGGAGAGCACAGACTCACAATGAATGGACTGCATACTACCCTTTTAAAAAAGGTAATGTCCTTCCAACTTTTGCCTTTGTTTTATTTTATTTATTTATTTAGAGATGGAGTTTCACTCTTGTTGCCCAGGCTCGAGTGCAATGGCACGATCTTAGCTCACTATAATCTTCGCCTCCTGGGTTCAAGCGATTCTCTTACCTTAGCCTCCTGAGTAATTGGGATTACAGGCGCCTGCCACCATGCCCAGCTAATTTTTGTATTTTTAGTAGAGACGGGGTTTCACCATGTTGGTCAGGCTGGTCATGAACTCCTGACCTCAGGTGATCCGCCCACCTTGGCCTCCCAAAGTGCTGGGATTACAGGCGTGAGCCCCAGCACCCGGCTGCCTTTCTTTTAATATATTAGCTATGGTTTCCATGCCATAATCTTCAAAAACAAAAATTCTTAAACATTAAAAATCCCATGACAATCCAGAATAATAATAATATAATAATAATATCTTATTGTTTTGATGGCAATTGTTGAAGTTGCTACTTGATACATGCCTCATCCTCCTTAAAATCTCTTCGATAAGAGACAAAGCAATGCCAAGCAAACAAATGCAGCCACAATATGACGAGGGGTTTGAGTAACAAGTCAGGGCTATCTACTGACAAGAACAAGAAATGAAATTTGGTAATGCTAATGATGCTTATATTCATATTTCCTATAAATATTTAGTTTTAAATATTTTAAAATTAAAATCTATTTTTGTTTATTCTTCTTCAAAAAGAAGAATCTAAGAGCTAATGAATGCTCTGAATACCAGTCTTACAGGAAAGGTGTAATTACTCTACTGCTCTAACAGGCACCACATCCAGAACCTAATCCCTAAACTGTTAACCACAGGGCAGCAGTCTCCCAACGACCTGTTCATTTCCACCAGCCTGGGATTCAGGAGGATTTTTCAGACAATCCTTTGGATACTGGGTTTAGCAAATCTAATTATGATCTTTATGCACACAATGTTTTCCTCAAGATTATATCATGTCCCTGGCATTCCATAAGCTAAGTTACAAGGCTTTATTCAATTTTTCAAATTTTTTCCAGAGTCCAATCATTCCTATGTCATTTGCTCGCATTTATTTAGTAAAATTGCATATTGATAGTCAAATCCTTGCTTAAACATTTAGAAAGGGGAAAAAAAAGCAGTTTTACTCTATGAACTATCTACTATGTCTATTCATTCGTACTAAAGGACCAAAAATAATTAAACCAGTACCAAAAATTAAGTAGATAATTATTTTCTTATTTGCTGGAGAAACTCTTCTCATTTATTATACTATGTTTCTTTTATCTATTTCTTGTTCCACCACTTTCTGTCCACTCCATATCAAAGTAATATTCTATCTGAATACATCAGGAACCAAAACAAGAAAAGTCAAGAAAACTCTTGTTCCATTATAATTAGAATGGTAAAACTGATGTAAAAGAGTTTCAAAGTGTTAATAAGAATTACAGATGAAGAAGCAAATGCATCACCAAACTGGTAGAAGAGCTGGGAGTAAATGTAAGAAAATAATTTAAAGTAACCATCATAAATTGGACAAAAATCAGATTATTCAAAGACAAGAGCTGAATAAGCAAAATAAAATGCAAATTCTTCATATCTGAAAGAAATGTAGAAGGAAATTCTAGGGGGAACAGAAAATCACAAATTGTTTGTAACGATCATAGGTAATGAAGACAATGTAATATTGGAACATACATGTGGAAACAGGTAATAAAGAGACTCAGTTCTGTCCAGACAGTGAACAGGTACAGCTCACAACGTCAAATTCAAAGGAAAATTCCTGAATTTGATCTTTAAAGAGATGGCCCATGGGCACTTAGATAAAAAGTAAAGATCATCAGAAACCACCATGGATTGTCTCAGAATGATGGACAGTAGACTACCCTTACTTCCTTTTTGAATAGCGGGTCCAGTCTTATGAATGGAAACACTGGCAGGACATTTGACAGTTGATCGTGTGATCCCTTTAGACCAGGGCCTATTCCTGCCCTGGCTGCAGCACCAACAGGCCTTTCTTCCACATGTGCATCTGGACCAATACAGACTACATCAAACATCTGCTTGAATCTTGGAAACCGGACTCCACCATCAATGCCTCACATTCTCCACTTTGATCCCTGCCAAAAATGTAAATTCCTACCTAGGCATTCCCAAACTCTCTTCCTCATGCCTGTTCTCCCTGGCAACCATATTTCTCTGCTCCCTGCCCTCCAAACCTTTCCACTGTACCTTCTGACAGCCTTGCTCCAAGTCAAACAGCCCTTAAGCATCTAGAGCTCTTCTCAGAATACTGTTTCCAACTTCTGACTTAAATTGAAATCTGACTGCCTCTTAGAGATATTGCTTATTCCCCTGCTGATGCCAACTATTCCCTCCTCCCAATTCAAGACATGTGGATTAGTTTGTCTGCGAGTGACAGAATCCCCAAGATAGTGATGGCTTTAGAAGATAAGACAATGCATTTCTCTCACACATAAAAGTAAAGCATACCTTGAGGTGGGCTTCACAAACTCAGGAAGAACCCAGGTTACTATTATCTTACTGGCCCACCATCTTCAGCAGAGTCTTCTGCCTCACGGTACAAGAAGGCCGTCACTTCACAAGAGAGCACAAATGTACTGAAGTTAGCAAGAAGACAGAGGGCTTGTTTTTTCTCTCTTTAGGGAGGATTTGTGTCAGTTGCATGTACCACATCCACTTACACCCTTTTTGTCAGAATTTAGTCACATGACCACACTAGTTGCAAGGTGGTCTGGGAAATGTAATCTTGATCTGGGTAGCCAGGTGCTCAGCTAACAATTATGTTTATATTTTCAAGGAAGAGCAGATATGGAAAGTCAACTCACAATCTCTGTCTCAGATGTGAATATCTTACTGCCTGGGCTACTTCCAGATCGTATGCCTGTCTTGGTTTATAAAGACTGCCTCATCACTTCCACATACTCACTGATACCTGGCCTGTGGTCTCCGTGACATCCCAAGTCTAAGGCAACTCTCACTACATGCACAGAGCATACTCAGCACCCCTGCATCACAATTATTCTATTTACTCAATGCTGAGACTTTCACTTCCCTTCCCTATCCACGCATTAAACCCTGTCATCATCTTTGACATCTTAAATTCACCCCCTATCACCACAATCACAACCACCAATCCCAATTTCCTATCCTTCTAGCTTTCTCACTCTCTGCCCTGACACACATCAAGACCTCTACTCCTCTGATTGCTACATCTCTCCCAATCCATTAGGCTTGTACTCTATACCTCTCTCATTCTCCCCCTCCTTCCTTCCCACAACCCCCACCCACCCTTCCACTTGCAGCCCAATCTGGACAACACAGTTGTTCACAAGAACTATCACCAGCAGCCCAGATTCCCATAGAATCACATCCCACCTTGCCAGCAAACCTCCATCTTAAATTAATTGTTTCTAAAGCAGTAGTCCTCAAAACTGGGTTAAATTTGTCAAATTATCTTAAAATTATCCTTTTATGCCACTTTTTCTTCTACTAAGGCCTGTAGTTTCTCCATATTTTATTTGCAAAAGTGGCACAGTATGTGATTCACAGGAGATATCTTATAAATGTTAATTGATTTATGGGTGGAATGATGGATAGATAAATAAATTGATGACAAGAAGAATATAAACTAGACTATAGCATACTTAGGTAGATTTGTAGATTTGTACCTACTTAAAAAAATAAAAGAATGCCAATCATGATGAATATAAACCCAAGGGAAGTAATGAGAGGTATTGTTCATTACTTTATCCTTGGATTTGTCCTACTCAGAAATATGAATGAGGACATTGTTGGCATGATCATTAAAAATACCAAAGACCTGACACTAAGCGAGTAAAATAAATGTGGTATTCCAGAGCAAGATCTGAAGGCTCTCAATAGGCTAGAATAATGGTCCAAATCTTTACTCTTTATATATGTAAATATATATGTATTCCAGAAAAATAATATTTATATATAATCTCTTTCAATCTTTATACATAATCTTTTTATTCTTTTATATCATCTTTATATATAAATTTGTATATATTAAAATAAGGACAAAAGTAAAGTCCTTCATTTCATTTAGGTCCTTTACTTAGATCCAAAATCCCAACTTCACAGAGGCAGCAACCAAATGGAATAAACAGAATTATACACATGAAAATATATCCTATAAGGTTTCACTTTATTGCAAAGTTCAGTATAAATCAATAGTTCCCCAAAAGCTAATGCTACTTCATTCTATCTTAATAGACATAAGATATCGAGAAGTGAGACCTACTTTAGTCTGTGTACAATCACACTTTAAACAATGTCTTTAATGCAGGGCACTCACATATTTTCAGAATAATTTTAATGAACCAGAACAAATTCAAAGGAAAGTAATCACACAAAACTCATGGGAAAGTGTGCATGTGAAATCACTGTTGTAGCTGTTGCTATGCTTAACACACTGACATTGCCAAATGCTGTGGTTTTACACCCTTGTAATTTCAAAATGATCAATGCCTGTCACTTAGTAGAAATCTGTTAAATAATTAAATGAATAAAGACAAATGCTTATAGCCCTTATATCAAGTTATTAAAGATTTAAGACCCTTTGATTTGCTTAATGTAACCAATATCTTTAAGTCCTCTGCCTGAGTTATCACCCCTAAGAGTCTGAGATTGCTTTTCTAAGAAAAAGAGGAATATTTTTTCAAAATAACAAAAGATATTATATATCTCCATTTATGTAATTCTTATAAGCAGAATTTTGATAAGTCTGGTTTAACATGAACAATCCTGCAGGAAGAGGCTAAGAGTATTAACAATACTAATTAAGATCATTTCCTAACAGTCTATGAATACCTCTGACCTCTCTCACTTGACCCCAAGAAAAGAATTCTAAAATGGAATGGAGTGATCCAGAAAAGCTGATTCAATTGTATTATTCACCTGCACATTGATTTCATTCTACCATGTAAGTCATCATGATCCTCTATTCAGTTGAAAACTATATCAGAGCCATTCTTGGAAAATCAGTCCACTTGCCAAAAGGGAATATAATTGTATGCAAGTCTGTTATGTTAATGGTTAAGCTGGATTTATGCCCTTCAAAAGGTGAATTTGCATTATTTCTGAAATACACAGTCTTTTTTAAGTATGTCACCTGTTATCATTAATTCAACATCTTGTGATGACACAAAATCCTCACCACACTAGAGTAATAGAAAGATATACGAGGGAACTACAAAATTTACCAACCTTTCCAATACAGAAATCAATGCAGAGCTATAGATTTTGGGTTCCCAGAATAGGTTGTCTCCGTCCCTATCACACACTATTAGATGCATTTAGTAGAGGAAGAACATGAGGTAAGATCTGAGCACAAAGGGCCAGATTTCTACCACAGCTGTGAAAAATAAACATTTGGCTCCGATAACAACGTTCCAAACACTCACCCATCCAGCCTCTACACAATTAAGCAATTTGGTTTTTTAAACAGATTTACTTTTTTAATGCTTTTGTATTGAGCCACTGAAATATTTTGAATTAAATACTTTTAAAAGGCTTACAGCTACAGGATGAACAAGACTGCACAGCAACAATTAAAACCAACCAGCAAACAGAAAACCAGGAATTCTTAATAGACAAAAGGAGCTGTCAGAAATTTACTTCCTCTATTTATTCAAAATGAATGCCTTCCTTAAATTTTCTACCACATCCATTGAAGCATAGTATTTTCAAACAATAAATACATAGAGTATGAATTGACCATCCCTGAAAATATATCAACATCAGATTTGAGTATTTTAATTATTTTATAGATTATTTTGTCCACATTAAGCATAAAAAAGAATGGAAGAAAACATTACTAGATTAAAGAGCTTAGCTATGAGTTAGACAGCTGGCAAACGCATGGAATGCATGTTACCAATCATCCGTCCACAACCTGCAGACAGAGCTAATCCCAGCACTTCCCACTATATCCAGAGGCAGCCTCCCTATCCTCAACCCAGCATTCCAACTGGCCCCTTCCAATGTGAAATCAAATATGTTAGTTAACCCCACGTTTGATGCACCATAGGTTTCTATACAAGAGAGAAGATGAACTAATCTCCTGGAATGTTCATCCATGTTTGAAAGACTCTTTCATGTTCCACTACATGCCAAATGACTCTTTCAATATTTAAAAATAACATTTACAGAAGTCGAAATGTATAGCCAGGCACTATACTACACACTTTACATGCATTCTATCTTTTCATCCTCATTACATTGGGTACTAGTGTTATCAGCATTTTAAGGGAGAGGAAACTGAGTCTTTGAGAACTCTTCAAAAGGAAGTATACAGTAGTTCTGTCCAGTCTTCATTCCAAAAAATGTGCTTTTAGCCACCACACTGAGTACTGTCTCCCCTTTTCTTCTCAAAGGCTCAAATTGTCTATTTTATGAAACCTTTAACAGGAGAATTTCACAAACTTTATTTGTCCTGTGTCTCTTGGCCCTAACAAAGTTAAATACTACTGGAAAAATCCCCAAAGTTGTCAATGCCACAACATTTTGTTTAGTCACTGCACATGGTCCTACCACTACATCTCTTATTATTGTATTTAAATTTCATTGAATATTATTATATGTGCTTAGAATTCCTTTGCGATAAACGTTTAGGAGGGCTGTCGTGGTAGAGCTGTGCAGAAATGATCATGTCCCTACACCGTTAAAAGTGGAATGGGCGCCACCAGCAAGGCGCAGGAGGAGAGACAGCATGGTTGGGATTTGCTCCTGGAGAGCAGCATTTTCCATGTAATCCTTGATCCAAAGAAGAAAGAAGCAACCAAACCAAGAAGACAGCAGTACGCTCACATAACTGAATTTTGAAACTAGAAAATCAAAACGCTTGGACAAAATAACATGTATGATATGAATGTATCCGGTTGGATTTTCCTCCCCCTGCCAGTATAACCGTATTCTGGCTTGTTGCACCCTAGCCTACGCTGAAAACACAGACCACAAGCAATTAAGAAAACATCCCCAAATCCTCAACATTTCAAAGAAAACCTCTGAAAGAGTTATAGGTTAGTCTGTTTTCTAGATTTCTTAGAAGGTTCTAGAAGTCACTCAACATCACAAAGGAGACGCTTAGGACATACACCCACAGAGAACATAACAATTCCATAGGTGAACAGTAGAGGACATAAAATCAGGGAGGGGGACAACAGGAGGGGGTTACTGGAGGGGAGGGAGCAAGGAGATATGAATCCTGTGCTTATGAAGGCCGAATGTGGATGGGAGTTGAAAGGGACCAGAAACTAAAACACTAAATTCTTTACCTGCAAAGAGGGATGTGAGATGAGCTTTACCTCCTAGTAGTGGCCCAGAATTACAAATCCTGCCAATAAAGCAGTAATTTTCAAATTCCATTTGCCTAAAATCTCCTGAGGCACATGTTTAAAAGGCAAATTCCTGGGCTCCGTTTACAAAGGCTCTGATTCAGTAGCTGCACAGCCTAGAGCCCAGGGATGAACATTTTTTAGAGCACTGTATGTGATTCTGATACCGGTGGACTAGGCTGAAAGGCTACAGAATTTCCTTTGGGCACTAGGTCTCAATTTTGCTAGCTGCACCAAGTAACTTTAAGTACCTGTTAGTAGGTAAGAAAAATTCTGGCAAAGTGCCTCAGATATGGAGAATTTGCACAACAAATATACAATCTGCCTGTCGGAGAAGTATAATTTTTTTTTGTTTTTTTGTTTTTTAGAGACAGATTCTCACTCTGTTGCCAGGCTAGGGTGCAGTGACATGATTACAGCTCACTGCAGCTTTGAACTTCTGGGTTCAACCAATCCTCCTCCGTCAGCCTCCCAAAGCACTGGGATTACAGGCATGAGCCACCACACTCGGCCATATTACAACTATTAAAGAATACTTAATGGCCGGGCGCGGTGGCGCGTGCCTGTAGTCCCAGCTACTCGGGAGGCTGAGATGGGAGGATCGCTTGAGCCCAGGAGTTCTGGGCTGTAGTGCGCTATGCCGATCTGGTGTCCGCACTAAGTTCGGCATCAATATGGTGACCTCCCGGGAGTGGGGGACCACCAGATTGCCTAAGGAGGGGTGAACCGGCCCAGGTCGGAAACGGAGCAGGTCAAAACTCCCGTGCTGATCAGTAGTGGGATTGCGCCTGTGAATAGCCACTGCACTCCAGCCTGGGCAACATAGTGAGACCCCGTCTCTAAAAAGAAAAAAAAATTTTTTTAATATTAAAAAAAAGAAAAAAAAAAGAATACTTAATGACTGCTTCCTTTACATACCTAAAAGTCTAAAAAATTGCAGAAGAAAAGGAGAGCATAAGTATTTTTTTCTCAACAAACTCCATTATTATAGATCACTCCTTAACTTTGCGATTGTTCTTATTTCTGGTACTTTTTTGTCAGGGGAAGGGAGAAGGGAAAGTGGCACACCAGAGCACAGTTTAGGAAGCTTGCTTTTAACAGTGTACATTACAAATATTCATGATTTCTAATATTGGAAAAAAATAATAGGATATGTTTCTGTAGCTCCTGTTATGGGCTGACTATATGCCCCCAAAATTCACATGTTGAAGTCCTAATACCCAAGTGCTTCAGAATATAACTGTATTTGGAGGTAGAGTCTTTTTTTTAAATACCTTCTTACTTCATTGAGAGGAGACAGGGTCTTTAAAGGGGTAATTACATTAAAACAAAGTCATTAGAGTAGGCTTTAATGCAATATGGTGGTCATCCTTATCTAACAAAAAGAAAATTTAGACACAGATGGTTTCAGAAAGAAGTTGATGTGAAGACACAGAGAAAAGACAGCCATCTGGAAGCCCGGGAGAGAGAGGCTGGAAGAGATCCTTCCCTCACAGTCCCTCAGAGGAAACTAACCCTGCCATCACCTTAGTCTTGGACTCCCAGCCTCAGAATTGTGAGAAAATAAATTTTTGTTGTTTAGGGCACTGGGTCTGTGATATGTTGCCATGACAGCTCTAGCAAACTAATATACCTCCCCATAGAAAAAGGAAAGCTGTCTTTGTTCATCCAATACCTTCCCTAGGACAGCGCATCACCCCTTACTCCTTGTCTTGGCTCTGATGGGAAGCCAGCCTGGCTCAGAGTTGACCCCTGAAGTAAGACTCAGCAAAATGAAGGAGAGAGCAGCACCAGGTTTAAAATTATCTCTTTGTGATACTTTGAAGCTCTTGGAATCACAGCTGCTCAACTTCCTGCAGCTCCTTCTCCCTTCTTCAATCTGGAAGAGCAGGATGAGAACTGGGGAGGTGAGGGCTGCTAAAAAACCAGACCCAACATCCACAAGCCCAAAGACCAGCCCACTCCTCTCCTTGCCTTTCTGATTAGGGGAAGAATGGATGGCTGCTTTCCATTTTCCAGATGTAGCCTCCTTTGGTTTTATTATTATGAAATGTTTTCAAATGCTGGTAGGCTATTTTATACTGGGACGAGTTCACATTGGGGAAGTGTTTATGTGTATAGCAGCGGGGGAGTACATTCTGGAAACATTTGATTTTGGAAGAAGAAAACAGGCCGTAGTCCATCCTAGTCAAAACACTTCATCAAAGGTGCATCCATGCATTGAAAAGGCTGAGCCTTCTACCTGCCAATGCTCTGGATTTTGGTGGAGTTTTTCTTAATGGAACTTTCTCCTGCTACACGCATTAACTGAGGCATTGATAGCCTAACTTCCGCTTGCAGGTAATCCCAGTCCTCACTGATCAGCCTTCTGAGCAGAAGACTGCCTTCCCATCCTCTCCCACTAGTCTGTGATCATTCTTCTTCTGTATTAGTGCTAGAAAAGTTGGAGAAAGGATAACACTTCGAATCACACAAAAACATCTTAAGAAAAGTTACCTTAACATGCAACTTACTAGAATAAATCTTCAATCTTCTCTTCACTTTAGCAATATTTGTTTATCACCAAATTCTTTCTTAAATTCTACAATGTTATAACTGGCTCAAAGAATGTTGATTCTTAAAGAGAACTAACTCCCCACATTCACAGCCGACACTCCAGTTTTTAAGCTTGTTGCCAATAGTTAATAAACTACTTTAAAGGACTCCACTCTTACTCAAGCAGAACTTGTCAATTACCTAACAACTTCCTCAAAGGCAAAAGAAACCCCAAAGAAAAGTCAAAACTGGAAAAAAATAAACGTTTTTATTGAGTCACCCTTCCAACTCCAGATTAGGCAGGGGACCAAAGTCTTCCCTTCATTTCTCTGGAGTTTTGGGTTTCAGTTCCCACTGCATGGGCTTTGCCACCAGCTTGGGGTGAAAAGGACACGTAGCGGACAGACTTGGCAGATAAGGAGATGAACAACAGGCCACACAAAGGCACACTCTCTGAGGATACTGAGGGACACTAACGTGTGGGGGTTAGGCTCATGGACTGCAAAGCCAGATGGCCTGTTTGCAAGCCTAGCTCTGGTAAGTCTGAGACGTGTAACTGGGCAATGGACAACCTCATTGTGGCTCAGCTTTCTCATCAGCATGGAGAGTATAACACATTAGCACCTGTGTCAGCGTGGCCAAGAGGATCAATGTGTGAACAGCTAAAAGAGCTTGAGACGCTGGCTGGCACATACTAGCTGGTAAGCAATTTTTGCTGTTGTTGCCTCCCCTGTCCTTGAAATCTAGTCTATACTTCATCTGGAGTTGGTATCCTTGTCTGTCTATGGGCTACTCTTTCCCAGTCACTAACACTAAATCATAGTTAGGCTGACTTTGAGAACCAAGAATCCCACAACTAACTTTGAGACAAAATGGATAAACAGAAGAAACTCAAGGGCAGACAAGGCTAAGAGCCTATAGGAAAAATCAACTAAGAGGGGAGAAGATGCAGGGAGAACGGCTCACATAACACTGCAGGTCAGCAGAACGTCCTCATTAATCTGAACATTCCTCCGTAAAATCTTAGGTTTTAAAATATGAATGAACTCATGTTATGTTAAAATATATTTCCTAGCTCTGTCCATTGAACAAACCTATAAAGACCCCTGCTAGCAACAAGCCCACCTGGCATCCACACCTGGGTTTCTTAATGCATTCTCCACACAATGCACCCAGGGATTCTTGGAGTAACAACTGATTTCAGGTCTGGGATGGAAATGTGTAAGATATCCCGGGACATGTGGTGGTGCCAGAAAACAAGGCACTATCTGTCACAGGGGCTCAATTTGAAGGGCAAGTAGAGTGTCAAAACTAAAAATGCCTGTAACTGATCATAAATATTAAACGAATAAAAATAAATGCATAATGATACTCAGAAAAAGCATGAGTGAATGAAACTCTTCTTTACAGAGGAATGCCAGTAACTCTAGGTAGAAGGAGTGAAAGAATTACAAAATCTTAATTTTGCAATTCCAGTGGAGTAGCTAATTCAGGCTACTTGATTCAAAGGAAACTTAAAAACCGGATTGGAAAGTTGTTGGGAAACAGCATATTTGCACTTTGAAAAATATCACCCCACAAACTGTTACTAATTGCAATTAAAAGTGTTTATTTTTATTTTGAGACAGAATCTTGCTCTGTTGCCCAGAATGGATTGCAGTGGCGCGATCTTGGCTCACTGCAACCTCTGCCTCCTGGGTTCAGGCGATTCTCCTGCCTCAGCCTCCCGAGTAGCTAGGACTACAGGCGCCTGCCACCATACCCAGCTCTTTTCTTTTTTTCATATTTTTAGTAGAGATGGGTTTCACCATGTTAGCCAGGATGGTCTCGATCTCCTGACCTTGTGATTTGCCTACCTCGGCCTCCCAAAGTGCTGGGATTACAGGCCTGAGCCACCGCACATGGCCAAAAGAGTATTTTTACAGTGGAAAGATCCAGTAGTCATCAGCTCAACATCAGTAATATTGAACAGCAGGGCTTCATGCCATACGAATTTCACAGCATCACCTATGAAGTAACTATGGCAAAAATGTTTAACCTGAGTCTACTCACGCCTGTAAACCTAGCTTCCAGTTTACAGGAAATACACAGGCTAGAGGAACAAGTAAATGACATGTAAACAAACCATCAAGAAACCCATAATGTGGGGCATTCTCCAAGACAGCTAGGCTAGACTCTAAAAAGTTCAAAAAGAAGGTGTAGAAACTGTTACTGCTTAAAGAAGAATAGCCAAATGTAACGCATGAATCTTGATTTTATCCTAGTGTTGGAAAAAGCTGTTTTCAAATAAGCAGGGAAATTTGAAAATGTGCTAGATATTATTAGATAATAAAACAGAATCATTGTTAACTTTCTTAGGTACAAGATTATGGTAATGTAGGGAGAATGCATCTTCTCAGGAGACGCATCTCAAGTATAGAGGCGAAATGCTATAATGTCTGAAACTTAAGAGAGAGAGAGAGACAGAAGAGCAGACACAGCAAAATGCTAACTGTATGCTGGTGCAGCACACAGTCATGGTATGCATGAAGTGCTTTCCTTTTTTAGTAACTGCTCTGCAGGTATGCCCCCCGTGCCATTTTATTCCCATTCAAGGGTACTTTATTCAGCCTCTCCAGACTTTAGCCCAGAGACATGGATTTTTGCGTTGGCTTCATTATCTGACAGCAGGAGCATCTGCTCTACGTGCTGGCATCAGGTTTCCTGTCCAGAGGCACACTCAGGTGCAGCCAGGGAGTCCATGACAAAGCTGTTCCACACCCTGAATTCCTTATTTCCTACAGGCAGTGGGGTAGAAAGAGAAGCCTGAATTATGGCTGTACCCAGGCAGGTTCCGCTGACAAGCTTTTCCAGCTGCCTTACTACAGGGTGATTATTAACTACATAATGGAAGTCCACCCAGCCTGGGCCCTCCACTGCCACAAGAGGAATCCCAAATGATTTCCAATAATAGCAGTGCCAACCACAGCTCTTCAGTACTTATTACATACCAGACACCATTCTAAGTGACTCACATTTACCATAATTCATGGATTTCCAGATGGGGTTCATCTTCACCATAATATCATTAAGTACTACTATCAAGTACTGAATGGAAAATGCTCACTGTTGGCAAAGGCCAAAAAAAAAAATTGCAATATAATTTACATTCAGAATGCTAAGTCATCTTTGCTAGAAAAGGCAGGAATTTGTACTGGGGATAGGAAGAACTTCGCTATTTCTCTCCTAAAAACCATTCATGTAAGCCCCCCTCAAATTCTTGCATGTCTAGGCATCCATAATCATTTATCATGAGAAAGAATATATCACAGTCAAAACCACAGCTTGCTTCATGACGTGGGTTTTGTCTACCATGGCAGTCAAAGCAAGAGAGGTGAACATCTATGACCTCATCCAGCTGTTCTTCCCAAGGCCTCCCTAATCGGCCACTTTGCCAGTGCTCACATCTGTCTTTTCATATTAATGTCAGAAAGTTCAAAAGACTTAACCAGATGTTTCCCTGCTCAGAGTTACTGTCGACAGTTATTAAAGGGGAGAAAATAAGCTTCAAATATCCCATGGAGAGAGAATAAAGTAGGGTGGGGAAACCGTCAAACATCGAGGAAGTTAGGCTTTTGAATCTGTGAGAGCAGCAACATGAACATGTGTAAAAAAGAAGTGTGGGGAACCATGTGGAAAGTGACTGCAGTGTTTAACTATGCAGTAACTACATAGAAGACAGGACTTTGCATTACCCAAACAGGAAGTCTTCCTTGGGATATCATACAACCGTTGGAATAAATGAACTCTCACTATAGGCAACAAGATGGATGAAGCCTCATATAATGTTGACCTAAAGAAGTCAGACACTAAAAAGTACATACTCTAGGGCTATATGATATTTATTTAATTTTTTAACTAAAAAAAATTAAATGTGTTTTAAAATATGTACATAAAATCCAACTCCAGCAAAAAATACTTGATGCTGATAGACTTCAGAATAGTGAGAAGGGTGTAAGGATTAGGAAGGACATGACAGAGAGGCTTGCTGGTCAGGCTCCATTTCTTAATCCAGATACCAGTTACTCAGGTACGTTCCATGTGAGAATTTCATTAAACTATATGCCTCTATCTGCACACAGAAAGCTGTTCCACACACTGAGTTCCTTGTTTCCTACAGGCAATGGGATGGTAAGGGCAGGCTGAATTTTGACGAGCTTTACACTAAACATCAGTAATATCTAAATTAAATTTCCATATGTATGTTATACTTCAATAAAAAGTTTAATTCATAATATGAAAACAATCTAATATCCCTACACCAAGAGATCTCTGACTTCTACTTCTGAAACAACCTCAGAAATGATGGTATTACCTAAAATCATCAACTTAAAGAAAGTGAAGAGCTCAAGGCAATTGGGAGCCAACCTCTAGTCTGCATGTAGAGTGAAATTAGACACAGTCTCTGCCACAGCCTTACAAATAACTCTACAGGCATTAGCAACAATTTCTGCCGGAAGTAATTACAAAGGCCTTTGATCTCTATTACGTCTTCCATCTGGGATTTCAAGAAGCCAGTAAACAAACAAGGCCCAGCAGTCCTCTGACAGAGCCACCTGTCTGTATCTGTTTACAGCACCAGGTCCAGATCTAGTCACCTTTCCATGGTAGCAACTAAATTCAGGAAAGGACCTAGAGGTTACTAAGGTCCTAGTATGAGAACATCATGACTTTAAACAAGACTTATATAAGTTAACTCTCATCTACTCTTCATAAACAGGATCCCAGTCAGAGAGCATATCTACATGTCCTATGTTGGCACTGCCGAATATACTAGATTTTTCTTTTTTCTTTTTTTTTTTTTTTTTTTGAGACAGAGTCTTTCTCTGTCACCCAGGCTGGAGTGCAGTGGCATGATCTTGGCTCACTGCAACCTCCATCTCCCAGGTTCAAGCAATTCTCCTCCCTCAGCCTCCCTAGGAGCTGGTACTACAGGTGTGTGCCACCATGCCTGATTAATTTTTGTATTTTTAGTAGAGACAGGGTTTCACCATGTTGGCCAGGTTGGTCTCAAACCCCTGACCTCAGGTGATTTGCCCGCCTTGGCCTCTCAAAGTGCTGGGATTACAGGCATGACTCACCATGCCCAGCTAATATCCTGGATTCTTAAAAGTGAGAAGAAACAGAGAACTTGAGAGAAATAGAACAGCCTGCTACATAAGACCTCCCGATTTTATCTGACCTTCTTGCCTACTGCTATAGATTGAATTGTGTCCCCCGCACCCCGCAAAATGTACATGTTATAGTTCTAACCCCCAGTACCTCATCAGAATTTGGAAACAGGTCCATTGCAGATATAATTCGTTAAAATGGGGTCATACTGGAGTAGGATGGGACTGATCCAACACGACTGGTGTCCTTCCCGAAGGGTAAATTCAGACACAGACACACACAGGGAGAATGCCACAAGTTATGTGCCCACAAGTATAGGAAGTGCTGGAAGCCAGGAGAGAGGCCTGGAACAGTTCCTTCCTTAGTGCTTTCGAGGCAGCCCAGCCGTGCCATCCCCTTGATTTCAGTCTAGCATCCAGAACAGTGAGATGATCAATTTCTGTTGCTTAAGCCACCAGATTGTTACTCTGTTATGGCAACTCTAACAAAAATACACCTACATAGCCCCCTTTGGCCATGTTAGTAAGCAAATCAATGCTATCCTTGTCTCAGAGATCAGGAAACAAGTGCGGAGAGATAAAGCAGATTGCCTTAGATCACAAAGCCACCCAGTTTAGAATTCAGGAATGAGACAAATTCTGCTGCAAAAGGTTGTGAGCTGGAAAGCAGGAAAGAAATGACAAACTCACCTTCCTGGAGGCCTGCGAACCTCTCTGTGTGTTGGTTTAAGATGCTCCTGCCTAAAGGGAACTCTGGGGGCTAAAGCACATCCCAGAAGGTGCCCTCCTACCCCTACAAATCTAAGCCAACACCAGGACACCTTCCCCCATAGACTTGTAATTCCCATTGCGAGAATGAATTACTCTTCAAACACCTGAATCTGCTAAAAAGAATGTAGTTACTGAAAATGAGGCAAGAAAAAAAAGAGAGAATATGAATAGAAATGGCATTTTAATAAGTAATGAGACTTAAAGGCAGGCTGGTAGTTCGGAATCACTTCTGAACTTTAATATAGAATTAATCTACACTGTCTTCCAAAAACAGCAGTCCAGCAGAAACCTTGCACGACCGTGTCCATTTCAAACGCAGCCACAGAAAATAAAAAGGAACCTCTAAAAGTGATCAATGTTAGAATGGGTTTTATGAATTAATCTCTGGTTATTATGGATCAGCTATGGCAAAAGCCCAGATTACATTAAACATCAGTAATATCTAGATTCAATTTAGTATTAGCCACAATAGTACAACTAGAGTTAAATTTTATGAAACATAAATGCTCTCATTTGAGAGAAATACCTGCCATAGCGGGATATCAGTTCAAGTACCAAGCACTGAAGTTAGACCCACGGAGAACAAAACAAAAACCAGCCTCACCCTCACAGAGCTTAGAGATGAGCTCACAAACTGGACTTCAGAGGTAACTCACACTATGGTAATATTTGCTGGTCTGTCTTTTTTTTTTTTTTTTTTTTTAAAGACAGGGTCACTCTGTTGCTCCAGGCTGGAGTGCAGTGGCATGATCATAGCTCGCTGCATCCTCAAACCCCTGGGCTCAAGTGGTCCTCTGCCTCAGCTTCCTGAGAAGCTGGGACTACAAGGCACAAGCTACCACACCCAGCTAATTTTTATAAATATTTTAGAGATGGGGGTCTTGCTATGTTGCCTAGGCTGGTCTCGAACTCCAGGGCTCAAGCAATCCTTCCACCTCAGCTTCTGAAGCCGCTGGAACTACAGGCATGAGCCACCATGCTAGCTGTATTGGTTGGTCTTTAAAGGTAGGAATTAGGTACCTCCTTAGCACAGTAGGTAGAAAGTCAGTCTCATAAGAGTAAAAATTCAGTGATAACAGTCTTAGAAATTTCTATTTGTTCGTTCAAATTTTAAAATGATCCAGCCCTCCATAACTATCTTTGAAAGGAGTTCCTCTTAGGTACACTGTGTGGGAAGAGTGTTCCCTCTGTGTTGTGTGGCAACCATGGAAGCAGACCAAGATGCAGCCTGAGAAAACCAAGGTCACTGATTTAACCCTCAAAGGACCAGGGAACTTCAGAGACTGTACTCATTATCCTGGCTGGCAACTCCAGGTTTTAAGTCACTCGTTTATAAGAAGAGACTACGCTCTCCAGAATACTCAGATGTTACATGTGCAGAACATTTCATGAATGGGAAGGGAAGGAAAAGCAAACACAAATAAAGACCTCATTATAGCAGGAGATCATGGCACCTTCCAAAGGGAGGCAGGGGTGCAAGGTGATGGCAGTGTTCCTTCTGCTGCTACATATGGGATTCCCTCAGTCATTCAGGAACCTTCCCTGGCCTGATAATGTGGCACTGTGACCTGACATCCTCAGCCTACCAGGCGAATTAACAGTGTTGACTGTCACATTCCTCAAGTGAATCCTAAGATTCTGAGTAATTCAGAAACAGCCTCTTGAACAAAGTCTGCCCTCCAGGAAACAGCAGCAGCTACTTCAAGGAGGCAGCTCAGCCTCAGCTCAAAGCTATACCATTAGGGCTTGATGCCATTCCAACCCGCCTTCTTTCTGAATGACATCAGATCACTTTCAGCCAAATGACAAATTGGAAGAATAGATGCCAGTGTGATTAACTTCAGTTTTTACATTATTATATTTGCAATTTGTCCATTAAAAAGACGCCCAGCACTTCAGAGGATCAGAGCTGGCACACTGCGCTAATGGTGTTGAGTTTTCACTGCGGCACAAGTGAGCTTAAAATTGGGGCAATTATAATTGTATGTGTTCATGTGGATGTGCTCAGCTCACCAACTTTAAAGAACAAGATACCATACATGAAAACATAAGGATGAAAACCTTCAAAGCCACTCTCTTCAAATCACTTTAAAAGCAGGCTGAAAACAAACACTTTGAAGTTCTGCTCCAGCAGAGTCCTGGGGAAATTTTAAAAAGAAATTGAACTATAGTTATAGTTATCACTTCTTTTTACATGCCACATTGTCTTTAAGAAAAAAAATCAAAATGTATAAAAATAAGGTTTCAAAATACAAAAGGATCATATTTGCAGAGGTAATCAATCATGTCCAGGTGGCTATTTAAGGCATGACAGAAAACAAAGCACTCTCCTCCCCAGGCTGCAGGAAAGCAAGTAAGTTTCACTGCTCTCCAGAGCATTCTACAAAGACATGACTAGGGGCTGCCTGTGCTCTGGGCATGTCCCCAGTCTGATCCTTTGCCTTATCTTTGCAAAGTTGCAAGCAACTTCCTGGGAATTAAAAATGAGCTGCCAGGGTGTTCTGTGGCATTTTACAGGCCACTGGTCACCAAGTCATCCGTGGCCATGCATTCTAGCAGCCAGCAGTTTGGCTATGGCTGGAGGCACACTTTGTCATCACTGCAAATTACAAATACTGGAGTGCATGTAGGGCTGCGGGGCTACAAACCCTGCACCTACTGGGTTAGGAATGTTTTCACTTCTCCCTACTAAGAGTTTCCTCCTCCTCCCCACAGAACCAGCTCCCACTCCGGCACATCTTAACCTTGACAGTACACAGCCAAGGAATTTACAAAAATGCCTGAACATCTGAGGTTTAAAACATTCATGATAACCACCTCCACTAAATGAAAGCAATCAAGTTTTCCAGCCACTTCAACTCTTGGTCTTTTTTCGTGAGGACTTTTTTCTCTACTTTTTAAGGTAATATATCCACAGTATAGCCCATATATTAGATCCAGAACAGTTTTTTAAAATTTCATCACATACACACAACCACCATTAATACTCCCGTCTTGTCTTTTTTTCATAGAATTTTATTCCGCCTCATACCTAACTTAAAACATACCTTAAATATTATTTTACCCTCAAAATGGACATAGTACTACCATTTCCTTATCCATTCTTTTCTTGTTAGACAAATAACTCACTTTCCATTTTTCTTTATTGTAAATTATACTTCAAAGAACATCTTTATGACAAATCTTTTTCTGAAAACTAATATTTCCAAGAGCTGTTCTCTCAGAGTCCTGAAAAAATCTGTTTAAACTATAGTTATCACTTCTTATTATATGCAGCATTCGCTTTAAGAAAAAAATCAAAACATATAAAAATAAGGTTTTCAAATACAAAGGGATCATATTTGCAGTCAATCTATTTTATCCAGGCTGCTATTTAAAGCATGCCAGGAAGGAAAGCCCTCACCTCCCCAGGCTGCAGGAAAGCTAGTAAGTTACTCTAGTGCTACTCTGGTAGCTAATAAGTTTCTCCAGTGTTAAATCCTGACATTTCACTTTCCCATACTCAAAACCCATCCTCCCGCTCCTCTGGATTCTTCTCCAGGATCTCCTTCTCTCCTAGATTGGCCTCAAGCTCCATCAGCCTCCTGCCTCCTCAGCTATGGCACTGGCCACAGTTTCTGAGGCTTTCTGTCTTTGCTTTTGTCTCTGCATGTTTTCACTCAATCACCAACACTGCCGAGCACACTCAGAAAGTATTCTGCTAACACTGTTTTTAAAATTATATGGATTACATATTTGTTTATCTTACCTGCTTTTCAGAATATATGACATTTCATGATCAGAAGCATTTACTAGGTATCTACTTGCAGAAAAACAAAACTAGGATGGTCACATGACCAACTTCCTACTTTCTTTTTCGTTAAGATTTTCCACAAATCTGGAGTCAAACCCAGGTCATATTCAAACTATGCACAGTAGCCATGGGTTTTTTTTTTTTAACTTCTGTCCTGTATTCCTTCACTTACAAAAAATAAATAAGTTTTCTTTTCTCTTTTCCCCAAGAGAAGTTTGACAACTTTTAAAGAGTTTAAAAGCATGGTTTGTTGATTATTGTTTTTTTCCAGTAGCCTATGAACTACTTAACTTCATCACATGAACAGATTTAACGCAAACGTACACATTAAATCTACATTGGTCAGAAATGTGTTCAATAAAATGTACACATTGCAAAACACAATGTGAAACCACAGCCATAAACATATTGACCCATCTAAATAGAAACAGTCGATCTAAACTTGATTGGCTATGTCTACATTTTTCTGTTACTATGATATTTGTTTACCACTTATCCAATCAGCACTGGCACTGCTCACAAGGAAGCAACAGTGAGTGCCAAAGATTTGAGAACAAGTTATAAAAAGGGAGAGAACGAGAGGGGAAGGAAGATTTCTAAATTTAAAAATCAAAAGCATAAAGTTTATGGGGCATCTAGGAATTATGTACGCATTGAATTTATAATAAAAGTTTCTAAAATACAGGTCTACATGAATGATTGACTCACTGTGTTTTGTGACATACAAAGTCCTTAAGAAGAGAAAAGGCACTCTGCTTTCCTTAAGATTATTAACACTGATTGAGCACACTATATAGTATATTAACAAAATATATAAGAAACTGCTAATATGGGTTGCTTGTGGCAAAAAACTAGCTGTCTGGAGGAGGAGAGATGGGGTGGGGGATTCTCACTGTACATTCTTTTGTCAGTTTTAAATATTGAACCGTATGAGTAAATTACCCATTCAGAAAATAAATTGTATTTTTAAAATGTAAAGCATTTCATAGGATATTCTGGAAGCTCAATAAATGTTAACTCAAATTAATCCATTGCCCAGGAAAGTAAGTGTTACCCCTGGAGAGACCACTTAGTTAGCATTCTTCTTAAAGAGGGAACATACCTTCATTTAGACACCTTCTAAAATAATGGAAATATTATATTTTTATTATAATAACATTTTTTCAGCCCAATTACTCTTCTCCAAGGCTAGAAGAGCCCATCAGCACACCTTGATTCACAGTTGATTGCCAAAAGCCTCTGTGTGTGCCCTTAGAAGTCAGGTTCTTGTTGCTGGAAGCACGGAGAAAACCTCAGAGAACTTCCTATCACCTCAACCTGTGCTCTGTACATTGGAGAATCAGGCCTGTCTGTGCTATAATTATTCCTATTAAGGGCATTAAAGTTGATGTTTTGGATCTATATAGAAGTAACTGCAACTAAAATCAGAAATCAAAGGAGAGAGTAAGAGAGAGCACCATGAGTGTGTGCATGTGCACATGCATGCGTGTGTGTGTGTGTGTGTGTGTGCACGTGTGCCATCACAAAAGTGGCTCTGTGGTCGACCCTTTGAGTAAACATTCACTTGAGCCTCTGATATGAACCCACATTGATCTGCCCCACCTGGACACTCATAGGCCTCTACAGCAGACACATCTTCTTTATGAAACTTGCTCATGTCTTGGCTATAAGACCCTCTGATAGCACTCACTGCATTTGCAACTTCTGGATTAATATTGATCCTTAGATGCTTGTATGGGCTCTAATTTTCTACTGAATCTCCATAAGCCAATGGAGACTTCCTGTTGAGTCTGTTGAGGCTTCCTTCCCCAGACCCCTCACTTCTGCCCTCCTTCTCCCTTCGTATGGCCATCACCCTGGTCTGGGTCTCCATGCCCTCATTCGAGGTTGCTGTTCTCTCTCTCTTTCATTTCGCTTCTGCTTGTAACTCAGAGGATCAGCAACATGGGCTAAAGGGAAAGGATCAGAGACAGGCAAATCCAGGCTGGAGGGAATCTGAGTGCATCACCCTGCCTCCAGAGTTTTGGCGATGGACCAGCAGATACCTAAAGCGCAGGCACCTGCACCCACTTGGGTCCCCAAGTCTGTCATCCAAGGAGATGCAGCAGTCGTAGGACCATAGCAAAAGAAAGCACTGAGTGGAAGAAAAGGAGGCCTCAGCAGCACAGCAGATCTTCCTAATGCTCTACTTAGCACAGAGCCCCACACAGCTGCAGGACACAGCCCAGAACCCACACTGCCTCCCAGCATCACAGCAGTGGGCTTGGACAGGAGGATGGCAAGAACGAAGCAGATCCCAAGACCCGGCCGGCATATCAGTAACAGCAGGAGATCAAAGAAGAAACTCAGAAACACAGGCCAAGAAAACACCATGAGGGTGGAGGGCACGTGCCTTCTCTCACTCAGGGCTTCTGTTGGTTTTCCACCTGCTAGCTAATGGGTGTGAAGCTGTCAGGGTGCCTCTGCCCACATCAGCAATGGGTCAGAGACCAAGAGATATACTGGGCAGGGCCTGCTACTGAAAAGCAAGAGAAGCTATAACTGCATGAGATTGCAGAAAGCAGTGACAGCTGCCAGCCTGCCATTCTACTCACTCAAAAACTCTCTACAGCTCCTCCTCCCTCACCATTATCATCATCATTAAACCCAGCAGTGACTGGGCATGCATTATCCATGAAGACGTCACCTCTTACCATTCTCCCTGCTCCCTATTCTCCAGCCACTCTGGTCTCCTTGGTGTTCCTTGAATAAACGAGGTTAAGTTCCCACTCCAGGGCCTTTGCACTTACTGTTACCTCTGCCCAGAAGGTTCATCCCATAAGTACTTTCACAGCATTTTTTCTCTCCTCCTTCCACCTTCACTCAAATGTCTCAGGCTTTCCTGATCACCCTATTTAACACTGCAAATCCAGGCTGGGCACAGTGGCTCAAGCCTGTAGTCCCAGCACTTTGGGAGGCCAAGGCGGGTAGATCACTGGAGGTCAGGAATTTGAGACCAGCCTGGCCAACATGGTGAAACCCCATTTCTACTAAAAGCACAAAAATTAGCCAGCCATGGCGGTACACACCTGTAATCCCAACCGCTCGGGAGGCTGAGGCACGAGAATCACTTTAACCTGGGAGGCAGAGGTTGCAGCAAGCTGAGATCATGCCACTGTACTCTAGCCTGGGCAACAGAGTAAACTGTCTCAAAAAATAAATAAATAAAAATAAATTACAAATCCCCTCCTTCACCACCCCAGCATTCTTCCTTTCCTGTCTTATCCTTCATAGTATTTATTACACAGACATCCTGTATATTTACTTATGTGTTTGTTTATTGTCCTCTTCACCAGAGGCAATGTGCTGAAAGTCAAGAAAGGGTAAAACAGTAAAACATTAGGAGACTGAGGAGGGTAGATCACTTGAGATCAGGAGTTCAAGACCAGCCTGGCCAACATAGCAAAACTCTGTCTCTACCAAAAACACAAAAATTAGCCAGGTGTAGTGGCCTGTGCCTGTAATCCCAGCTACTCAGGAGGCTGAGGCAAGATGATCACTTGAACCTGGGAGGCAAAGGTTGTAGTAAACTGAGATCACATCACTGCACCCCAGCCTTGGTGACAAAATATATAAAAAAAAAAAAAAGAAAGAAAAAGAAACAGTAAAACAACACTCAAGAGAAAAAAGGGATGTTACCAGCAAAACAACCAATGCCATTATGCCCCTTTTCTTCTTCCCATTGCAAGCCATTTGCCTCCCAGTCTTTAACATCTGGACTGAGAACCTTGTCCTTGAAGTTTTCCCTCGTGGCTCCTTGAATTCCCTGGTCTTCTCTTTCTCCAAACAACATTGTTTATTCTGTGTAAAACATCACACTAACCAAAAGCACCTGCCTCCTTGGGCTACTGGGAGAATTAAGTGAATTAATTCATTGAATGCTTAGAAAAGTACTAGGACAGTGCTCAGTCGTTATTAAGTGTCCAGGAAATCACAGCCATTGCTACTAGTTAGTATTCATACCTTCTATCATATCTACTGATTCAAGTCTTATTTCTACAGCTAGAGTATAGGCTAACTGAAGGCAAAGAGCTTATCCTACATTGTGCGATTTCCCAGAGTACTTACTCCAGGTTTTTAGTGATTATTTGACAACTGACTGAAACAAAGTATTTCAACTTTTAAAGATTCATTTGAAAACCCTTAGAACTTCTATTTAACCAGTGATCCCAATCCTTTACCTCTCCCAGGACTGACCGGGTATGCAAATACAGCAAATCCCTGAAAACAGCATTTATAACAGGAGCTTTGCTATAGCATGAACAGCAAAGCCAAAATACTATACAAAAGATCAAACAAATATTGACTCAAAGAATTTCCCCCAAGGCAACTGTTATAGTCTTATCTTGAATAGAATGTTTGCACAGTTAATTAAGTATTGCTATGGACTCAGCAAAATCCCAGGCAGACCCTGCCAAGCCAAGTTTTACATTCCCACTGCTTTATCATTATTTACAAAGCCACGCACAAGGCCCTCTCCTCCTAGCCCCTCACCTATCAGTCCTCCTAATGCCGGGTGTGGAATTAAATGATAAGTAAGTCATACACCTTTTATCCGTAGACAAAAGATAATGGAATCTCAGTGCCAAGGATTCCATTTACCTATCCCACAGCAAATATGCTCTGTCATTACTCTCCCAGAAATCAGTCAGGCTGCATCTGTTCCTACCTGTTGACTTCTTGGAAATGTATGAAATAGTACAATCGTGTAGAGAGAGAGAGAGAGGTGTTTACTGGTTTCACAGAACATGACTCTATACACCTGATACTAACGAGAGTCTACTTCCTATGGTTACCAACTAAGAAGCCTGCGAGAACACCTCAAAACCACAGGATGTTCTACATAGCGAATAAGCTGATTGCTAGCTTACAATGGGTTGTCTAAACATGGAGGAGGTCAGTTATGATGAACAGAAGCCAACAAGAGTCATTCACAACCATTCTTCCTTCCCTTCTCCCATTCAGCCATCATTTATTGAGCACTTATGATGATCCAGGCACTATTCCAGGCACTGGGAATACCATGGAAAATACAATTACCATACTCTCAGGAATGTTTATGGGGGGGAAGGAGATCAGTAAAATAAAGAGGTTTAAAATTTATAGTGTGTTAGATATTAATAAGTGCTAAAGAGAAGAAAAATTAAGAAGCAGGGTATGAAATCCCAAAGCCCCAGCAGAAGGAATAAACTTGTAGATGGGTAGCCAAAACTGTCCTCAGAAAGAAGCCACTATTTGAACAAAGTGGAAAAGCCAGCCTTGCAGGGAAGTGGGGAAGAGTCTTGCAGGAGGAGGAGAGTGAAATGCCGAGGTCCTGTGGCAGGGCGTGGCTGGCGTGTTGAGGAACATTCAGGAGGCCAGTGTGGTGGAGCCTGGTGCTCACTGGGAGCCAGAGAAGGGATAGAAGCAGGGAGACCCTACAGCGCCTTGCTTCCAAAACACACATTTTTACTAATCTCAGAAAAGCCACCTGTTTACCAAATTTTCATTTACTCACAACTCTCCAGCTGTTATTGTTCCAAGAATTTATATATTTCATGAAAACAATTCACCTACACACACACATGTACATACACACACACACCACCCACCCCTGCAATTTAAAAAAAAAAAAAAAAAAGCAAGTTTTACAGCTAGCCCACATATTTGCCTGGGGAAAGCTCTTAAGCTTCTATTAAAAATGAAAACTGTTCATGGCTTTGAATGTAAGCTTCTGCAGGACTGGAACCAGGCCTCACAGCAGTGGACACTGCTCAGCACCATGGACCACTTGGCACTCGGTGATGCTGTGGAAAGACGTCATGTGGGCTAACAATAATAATATGCAGAGTTATAGGAGATGGGAATGTTGAAATTTACCACAGGGACTTTTTTAAATGTGGCAATGCTTCAAAGTCTTTGGCAAATTTAAATGCCAAGCTGGCTCATGCAATATCCAGACCACACATCCTTCCTGCCCAACCAGCTTCTCAACATAAATAAGATACTATCAGCCAAGATCTGTGACACAGCAGCAGGATTTGGGGTGGTACCTTAAGATCTGCTATCTTCCAATTCTATTCAATCCTAATCAACCTAGTTTATCACATAAACAGTTTTCCATTACAAAACATTCATAAGCAATTCTACTGCAGTGACTCCACTTTTCTCAGGTATACACAGTCTATGTCACCAAGGCAAAAAGCAGAACTACAAGGCATGTCCTGTGTAACAAAAATTAGTTATTATGTTACATGGATATTTTGTAATGGTAAGAAAAACTTAAAATGTAAAAAAAAAGTTATGATTATTAATGACTAACTAGCCATAATTCTGTCTCCA
Source organism: Cacajao melanocephalus (assembly GCA_963573385.1). NCBI lineage: Eukaryota > Metazoa > Chordata > Mammalia > Primates > Pitheciidae > Cacajao > Cacajao melanocephalus. The sequence goes on along the minus strand of CAUYLG010006411.1, from coordinate 2,745 downwards.
TCAAGTTCTCCCAAGGCCACCCCCACCAGCTCACCCACAAAATGGACACATTCCTGTGGCTGAGTCACTTTTCTGGCTCTCCCTGTTTGGAAATTATAACAAAACTTTAAAAAAAAAAGTATACATAATAAATAACTTTGGGGTGGGGTTGTGAGGGAAGCAGCTGAAACTTCAGAAAGGTATGTATGAATAGGGAAGTAAAAATTGGTTTTAAGAAGAAGCCATCTGGAACAATGTGGAACAAGAGACAAAGGAGATACTTTTTAGAAAATGTTACTTTCAACCCCAACAGCCAAAATGGTAGAACAAACTGAGCGTAAGTTTGCATTTCAGGAAGCCTTGGAGGCTACACGCGATAAACTTGGAGTAGGTGACTTCTCAGCCCCATGGTGTGGGCCTTGCAAAATGATCAAGCCTGTCTTTCATTCCCTCTCTGAAAAGTATTCCAACATGGTATTCCTTGAAGTAGATGTGGGTAACTGTCAGGATGTTGCTTCAGAGTGTGAAGCCAAATGCATGCCAACTTAGTTTTTTAAGAAGGGACAAAAGGTAGGTGAATTTTCTGGAGCTATAATAATAAGGAAAATCTTGAAGCCACCATTAATGAATTAGTCTAATCATGTCTTCTTGAAAACATAACCAACCATTGGCTATTTAAAATTTGTAATTTTTTTATTTACAAAAAGTGTAAAGTATGGAGACTATATACCCAACTGCATCTGGATGATAATAAAATATTAACTCAAAAAAAAGTGTTACTAATGTTCTCTGAAAGATGTAAATGAAGCTTGAAAATTCGGAAATACTTGTTTGTTACTTTAGTTTCTGAACTCTGTTCCTCTCAATGGTAAACTGTATCAATTATTCTTGGAACTAGACTTAGAGAAAGAGTCTAACCTGTGGACTTAAGAAATGCACCAAGTTTTTTACTTGACATAATACATTCTGCATTATTGAGGGCAATGACATATTCCAAAACAAAGCATGGTAAAAAGGCTACAGGAAAAATCACGACCAGATTTCTCCTGCCCTGCCTCAAACACAAGCCAGCTATTCTACAGAGGTTAAAAATTACATGCTGATCTCTTCTCAAACTCCCTTACATAGCAAAGATTTGGGCAAAGATTCATTCTAGCTTGCATTTTTCCAGTCTCAGCAAAGAAGCCCAAAAAAACAAAACCTCCATCCTCACAGTGGTGAGGTGTTCCCTACTCACCTTAGAAAAATAGAACTTTCTATTGAGACAGTTCCCTCCCTCTCCCCTCCTATCAGGCCAGTTTGCATTCTTCCAAAGCAAAAGCTTTTCTACCCTCCAGGAAGTTTTGGTCAAAGAAGATTCATATATAATATAGAATATATGCTACCAGTGAGTAGTCAATTAAATTTTTCTGTTGCAAAAAAGAAGAGAATAAATTCTCCATTCTGATGGCAAAATAACTATTTGAGACATTAATAATTATACCAGGAATCTTCCTAAATTGTATAAAATTTAAATTAAAATTAGAGGAAAAGAAATCTTTTAAAACAAAGATTATCTAAGAGAATTCCCTTAAACCAAAGGAAACAAGGAAAGACTATATAGTACCACTTTATTGCCCTACAAGGATAATATATAATGCCTACAATCAGAAAAAAAAATGAAGTTTTAAAAAGTTATACATAGAAAAGAAAAATATATACACTTTAAAAATGTTATCAATAAATATTCTAGAGGGATAAATTGCTGTTTACTTTTCTGTATTTTCTGATGCTCTCATAGCATGTACTCATTGATAATGGAAAACAACTGTTTTTTTTTTGAGATGGAGTCTCAATCTGTCACCAGGCTGGAGTTCAGTGGCCGATCTTGGCTCACTGCAACCTCTGCCTCCCAGGTTCAAGCAATTTTGCTGCCTCAGCCTCCCCAGTAGCTGGGACTACAGGTGCACACCACTACGCCCAGCTAATTTTTATATTTTTAGTAGAGATGGGGTTTCACCATGTTGGCCAAGATGGTCTCTATCTCTTGACCTTGTGAACCACCCGCCTAGGCCTCCCAAAGTGCTAGGATTACAGGTGTGAGCCACCACACCCAGCCTAAAACAACTTTTTAAAAGATGTTTAAACTATTAAAACATTCAAAGATTAAAATGTTTATTAAGGGTCATAAAGTATAAATATAAAATATGATTAGGAAAAAAGCATTCACCACTAATCATGCAACCTCTCCCAGATAAATCACTTACATACTACATACCAGTGCTTCTCAAACTGGCATAAGAACCACCTGGAGAGTGTGTTAAAATACAGGTAGGAGAGAGATCCAAGATGGCCGTTTAGCAGCAGCTCAGGATTGTAGCTCCCAGTGAAAGCGCAGAGAGAAAGTGGACACCACAATTTCAGATGAATTTCTGTTGCCCACAAACTGGGAGCTACCCAGCAGAGGAGCCACACGGGTCGCCAGCGCGACTCTTTTGGCTGGCCCAGCTGTTTTACCAGCGCCCCAGCGCGGCGCAGTGCTTCTCAGTGTGGAGTATATGGGACTGAGTGCCCTTTGAGTCGGGCTCGGCTGGTCCCATCCCCACAAGGAGAACAGCAATTGGAAGTGCTGAGGACGGAGAGTTTCACAGTAAGCACAGCTGAACCCGGGAAGGCCTAGCTCTGTGGGGAAAGGGCGTCCGCCAAAGGAAAACTAAGAAACAGAAAAAACTTCATCACCAACAAGCCAGACGTCCACTCAGACCCAATCTGAAAGTCGGCAATTAC
>CAUYLG010006409.1:0-41792 GCA_963573385.1 Cacajao melanocephalus | reverse complement strand
CACCGCATGTTCTCACTCATAGGCGGGTGATGAACAATAAGAACACATGGACATAGGGAGGGGAGCACTACACACAGGGGTCTGTTGGGGGGGAAATAGGGGAGGGACAGTGGGAGTTGGGGAGGTGGGGAGAGATAGCATGGGAAGAAATGCCAGATATAGGCGAAGGGGAGGAAAGCAGCAAATCACACTGCCACGTGTGTACCTATGCAACAATCTTGCATGTTCTTCACATGTACCCCAAAACATAAAATACAATAAAAATTAAAAAAACAAACAAACAAACAAACAAACAAAAAACAAAACAAAACAAAACAAAAAAGACTGAGGAGAGCTTGAAACAAATGTACAGAGCTAGAACAATAAAAATTGAAATTCAGGGCCCATCACACTGATGGATAGGTGTGTTAGGATTCTCAAAATGTCACTATACTTTTTAACATTTAATATCTAGCTCATATGTACACATGATTCATAAAAATAATTAGATTATTTATACAATTAGATTATTCTAATTATAAAAAGAATTAGATTATTCATAAAAAGATTTATAAAAAGAATTCTAGATTCATAAAAAGAATTCAGAACAGGAAGATTGAAAAAGGCATGGTAAAATTTTAAAAGAATCATTAGAAATAATAGGCAATAGAAACAGATCCAGAGGGTTGGCCCTTAAAAACTTCTTTAGAAACAGAAAATCAAACACCACATGTTCTCACTTATAAGTGGGAGCTAAACAATGAGAATATATGGACACAGGGAGCGGAACAACACATACTGGGGCCTCTTGGGGAGATGGCGGAAGGAGAGCATCAGGATAAATAGTTAATGGATATGGGGCTTAATATCTAGGTGGTAAGCTGATAGGTGCAGCAAACCACCATAGCACACTTTACCTGTATAACAAACCTGCACATCCTACACATGTATCCCAGATCTTGAAATAAAGCAAAACTAAAATAAGTAAATAAATAAATAATTGTGCTTAATATGGTCAGTGAAATGAGACACAATATTGAGAATTTTGTAAGAGAACTAGAAACTCTATAAAAGGAAACAAATTCTAGAACTGAAAAAATACAGCAATGGAAATGAGACGTAACAAGAGAATTAATCAAATACATCTTAATTCAGAAGAAATATTTTAACTGAATACCAGTATGAAGCAGAGAGACAAGAGGGCAGAAAATATGAAAAATAGAACATATAAACCTGTAAAATAGCTAACTAGCTGCAGCCAGGTGGAGCAGTTGCCACTGATAGAAGGAGATGACTGGTGTACTCCTAACAGATCTTCAGAGGGAAGGCACTGAGAGTGGATGGAGGGAAGACACAGAAGCTGGAATGAAGGGGGAGAAAACTGGGAACCCTACATGGGGCTGCTGCACATCTGGACTTGTTTGTGGCTCCAAGGGAATGGGTGAGTTGAACTTTCAAGGAGCGTGGGCCTATGGAACCCTAGCAGAAGGAGACCCCTTGACCATCATGGACACTTGACTTGGCAGGGAGGGTTCCTAGAGAGTTGGTAGGGGCAACAAGCCAGCTAATGTAGATCCCAGAGGGTTTGGTAGCATATGTAGTGGAGCATGGCCAGGGACAGCCATTTCCCTAGGCTCAACTTGCTCCCATAGGAGACTTTAGCCCTAGGGGAACTCTTCAACCTGAAGTCTGCAGGGTGGACTTGCCCCAACTCAGGGCCAGTCCAACCTGAGTGCCCCTTGGTCAGGTGCCATGGGAGCCACATCATAGCTTCTGTGCTGGTGAACCATGCCTGACTGGCAGAGAACTCCAGCAGAGTGGCCCCAACAACCATGCCCTAGCCTGCACACTCCCTCTGCACACCACAGCTTCCCTTGAACCCACGGCAACTCTCCACATTTCTTTGCTGGTACATGTCTGCGCAGGAAGGTTTTGCTTTCCTTGCCCCACCAGCACATGAGAGTGTAGTCCACTCCCCTCCAGTACCTGACTGCCATTGCAGACAGAGCCTTGGTGGGAACAAAACCAGCCAGTCCCACCCTACCAGCACCCCACTGTTGCACTAATTATTTCCACAGAAGTGAAACTAGGTGCAGAGAACAGCAGATCCTCCCCCACATTGAGCGACCACAGAGAAGGCACACAGACCTGTGCCCACCAGTGCCCCTCTCCCAAGCCACCTACCCACCAGCACGACCACCCACACAGTCACCAGCAGGGGCCCCCCTGCACCCACCCCAGATGAGTTGCCTCTTCCACTATGGTTAATTCCCACAGGGAGGCAGGCACCCCAGCAGCCACTAGCACCCTGCCACAGCTGCCACTACTGCTGTTGCTGGTACATGTGAATGAGGACGGATCACTCTGTCACTGCACTGTGAAACACTTTAGCTGACACTACCCATTGGAGTGTAGTGACCATTGGTACGGAAGCACTTTGAGCTCCAAGCACAGTGGATTTCTAACCTCAAGGAGTGAGAGAACAATGTCAGGGCCCAATACAAGACCCCAGAGTTAGAGCATGCAGTCCAAGAGTCAGGAGGTGACCATTGGTCCCCTAAAGTCTTTCAGAAATGAAGCCAGTCAGCTAAATCCACCCTGTATGATATGACCTCAAGGTCATCAAATAGAATAAAAAATTTTAAAAGCTGTTGAAAGGTCAGCAGCCTCAAAGATTGAAGTTGGATAAACCCACAAAGATGAGAAAGAACCAGCACAACAATCTTGACAACTCAAAAAGCCACAGTGCCTTTTTTCCTCTAAACAACCACATCACCTATACAGAACGGGTTCCAAACTGGACTGAGATGGCTAACATGACAAAACTAGAAATTGGAATATGCATGAAAATTAAGATCATTCAGCTACAGGTGTCTGTTGAAGCCCCACCCAAGGAAGGAAAGAACCATGATTAATCAATGCAGGAGCTGACAGGCAAAATAGCCAGTATAGAAAAAAGCAACTGATCTGATACAACTGAAAAACACCCTACAAGATTGCATTATGAAATGCAATCACAAGTATTAAAAGCAGAATAGAACAAGTGAGGGAAAGAATCTCAGGGTTTGAAGACTGGATTTCTGAAACAAGACAATCAGACAAGAATAGAATAAAAATAATGAAGAGGAATGAACAAAACCTCCAAGAAATATGGGATTATGTGATGAGATCAAATCTATGACTCATAGGCATTCTTGAAAGGAATGGGGAGAAGGGAAGCAACTTGGAAAACATATTTCAGAATATCATCCATAAGAACTTCCCTAACCTAGCTTGAGAGGCTACCATTCAAATTCAGGAAATGTAGAGAAACCCGGAAAGATACGTTACAAGAAGATCATCTCCAAGACACATAATCGTCAGATTTTCCAAAGTTGAAAGGAAACAAAAAATGTTAAAGGCATCTAGAGAGAAAGGTCAGGTCACCTACAAAAGGGAAGATCATTAGACTAATAGCAGACCTCTCAACAGAAACCCTCCAAGCCAGAAGACACTGGGGGCCAATAGTCAACATTCTTAAAGAAAAGAAATTCCAAGCTAGAATTTCATATCCAGCCAAACCAAGCTTCCTAAGTCAAGAGAAATAAGATCATTTTCAGACAAGCAAATGCTGAGGAATTTCATTACTACCAGACTTGCCTTACAAGAACTCCAGAAGGTAGCACTAAATATGGAAAGGAAAGATTATTACCACCCACTACAAAACACACTGAAGCACACAGATTAGTGACACTATAAAGCAACCACATAAACAAGTCTGCAAAATAACCAGCTGATACAATGACAAGATCAAATCTACACATATCAACACTAACCTTGAATGTAAATGGGCTAAATGCCTCAATTAAAAGGCACAACCTTGGCAAACTAACGCAGGAACAGAAAACCAATACTGCATGCTCTCACTTACAGGTGGGAGCTAAATGGTAAAAACTTACGAGCACAAAGAGGGAAACAGCAGACAGTGGGATCTACTTGAAAGGGGAAGGTGGGAAGAGGGAGAGGAGCAGAAAAGATAACTACTGGATACTGGGCTTAATACCTGGGTGATGAAATAATATGTACAATAGACCCCTGTGACACGCATTTACCTATGTAACAAACCTTCCCATGGACCCCAAAACTAAAAAAAAGTTAAAAAAAAAAAATAAAGACACAGAATGGCAAGCTGAATAAAAAACCAAGACCCATTGGTTTGCTGTCTTTAAGAGACCTATCTCACATGCAGTGACACATGAACTCAAAATAAAAGGATGGAGGAAAATTTACCAAACAAATAGAAAACGGAAATAAAGCAGCAGTTACAATCCTAGTGTCTGACAAAACAGACTTTAAACCAACAAAGAGAGAGAGAAAAAAAGAAGGGCATTACATAATTATAAAAGGTTCAATTAACTTCAACAAGAAGATCTAACTATCCTGAATAGATATGTACCCAAGACAGGAGCACAGATATTTGTAAAGCAAGTTTTTAGAGACCTTCTAAGAGACGTATATTCCCATACAATAATAGTGGAAACCTTTAATGCCACACTGAAAATATTAGACCAATTGTCGAGAAAGAAAATTAACAAAGATGTTCAGGACCTGAACTCAGCACTGGATCAAATGGACCTAATAGACATCTGTATAACTCTCTACCCAAAAACAACAGAATATACATTCTTCTCATTGCCACATGGCACATATTCTAAAATCAATCACATAATCAGAAGTAAAACACTCCTCAGCAAATGCAAAAGAACTGAAATCATAACAGTCTCTCAAACCACAGCACAATGAAGTTAGAAGCCATGACTTAGAAATTCGCTCAAAATCATACACTTACATGGAAGTTGAATAACCTGCTCCTGCATGACTTTTGGGTAAATAATGAAATTAAGGCAGAAACCAACAAGTTCTTTAAAACTAATGAGAACAAAAGTACAACATACCGGAATGTCTGGGACACAGCTAAGGCAGTGTTAAGAGAGAATTTATAGCACTAAATTCTCACATCAGAAAGTTAGAAAGATCTCAAGTTGACAACCTAACATCACAACTAAAAGAACTGGAGAACCAAGAGCAAACAAAGTCCAAAGCTAGCAAAAGACAAGAAATAATCAAAATCAGAGCTGAACTAGGGGAGATTCAGACACACAAAAAAAGACATTCAAAAGATCAAATAACCCAGAAGCTGGTTTTTAAAAAAAATAAATAAATAAAATAGGCTTCTAGCTAGACTAATAAAGAAGAAAAGAAAGAAGATTCAAACACAATCAGAAATGACAAGGAAGATATTACCACTGATCCCACAGAAATACAAACAACCATCAGAGAATATTATGAACACCTCTATACACATAAACTAGAAAATCTAGAAGAAATGGATTAATTTCTAGACACATACACCCTCTTAAGACTAAACCAGGAGGAAATTGAATTATTGAACAGACCAATAACGAGTTCTGAAATTTAGGCAGTAATAAATAGCCTATGAACCAAAAACACCCAGGACCAGATAAGTTCATAGCCAAATTCTACCAATATGCAAACAGCTGGTACCATTTCTACTGAAACTATTCCAAAAAAATGAGGAGGAACTCCTCCCTAACTCATTTTATGAGGCCAACGTCATCCTGATACCAAAACCTAGCAAAGATACAATAAAAAAGAAAACTTTAGGCCAGTATTCCTGATGAACATAGAGGCAAAAATCCTCAACAAAATACTGGCAAATGAAATTCAACAACACATCAAAAATCTTATCTACCACGATCAAGTAGGCTTTATCCCTGGGATGCAAGGTTTGTTCATCATATGCAAATCAATAAACATGATTCATCACATAAACAGGACTAAAGACAAAAACTATGTAATTATCTCAACAGATGCAGAAAAGGCAGTCAATAAAATTTAACACCCCATCATGTTAAAAAGTCTCAATAACTAGATATTGAAGGAACATACCTCAAAATAGAGCCATCTATGACAGACCCACAACCAATATCATACTGAATGTGCAAAGGCTGGAAACATTCTGCCTGAAAACTGGCACAAGACAAGGATGCCCTTTCTTACCACTCCTATTTAACATAATATTGAAAGTCCTGGCTGGGGCAATCAGGCAGGAGAAAGAAATGTAATCCAAATAGGAAGAGAGGAAGTCATACTATCCCTATTTGCAGATGACAGGTTTCTGTATCTATAAAACGCCACAGTCTTGGCGTAAAAACTTCTTAGGCTAATAAACAACTTCAGCGAAGTCTCAGGGTACAAAATCAATGTGTAAAAAATCACTAGCACTCCTATACACAAAAAATAGTCAAGCCAAGAGCCAAATCAGGACTGCAACCCCATTCCCTGTTGCTACAAATAAAATAAAAAGACAAACTACCTAGGAATACAGCTAACCAGGAAGAAGAAAGATCTCTCTACAAGGAGAAGTATAAAATACTGCTCAAAGAAATCAGAGATAACACAAAAAAATGAAAAAACATTCCATGCTCATGGGTAGGAAGCATCAATGTCGTAAAAATGGCCATAGTGCCCAAAGCAATTTATAGATCTAATGCTATTCCTATTAAACTACCATTGAGATTCTTCACAGAACTAGAAACAAACTATTTTAAAATTCATATGGAACCAAAAAAGAGTCCAAATAGCCATGGCAATCCTGAACAAAAAGAAAAAAGCTGGAGACATCACGCTGCCCAACTTCAGACTATATTGCAGGGCTACAGTAACCAAAACACCATGGTACAACAACAGGCACATAGACCAATGCAACAGAATAGAGAACCCAGAAATAAAGCCATACACCTAGAACTATCTGATCCTTGACAAACCTAACGAACAGTGGGGCTTTCCTGTTCAATAAATGGCGCTAAGATAACTGGCTAGCCACGTATAGAAGATTGAAACTTGACTCCTTGCTTACACCATATACAAATATTAAGATAGATTAAAAACTTAAATGCAGGCCGGGTATGGTGGCTCACACTTGTAATCCCAGGACTTTGGGAGGCCAAGGCAGGTGGATCATGAGGTCAGGATATTGAGACCATCTTGGCCAACATGGTGAAACCTCATCCTTACTAAAATACAAAAAATTATCTGGGTGTGGTGGTGCACACCTGTAGTCGCAGCTACAGGGGAGGCTGAGGCAGGGGAATTGCTTGAACTCAGGAGGTGGAGGTTGCAGGTAGCTGAGATCACACACTATACTCCAGCCTGGTGACAGAGCAAGACTTAATCTCTGGGGAAAAAAAAACAACTTAAATGTAAAACCCTAAAGTATAAAAACCCTGGAAGACCACCTAGGCAATACCATTCTGGACATAAGAATGGGCAAAGATTTTATTAAGAAGACACCACTTTCTCAAAGCCATAAGAAAAAAAAAAGTAGACACCAAAAGCAATTGCAACAAAAGCAAACATTGACAGATGTGATCTAATTAAACTAAAGAGCTTTTGCACAGCAAAAGAAACTATCAACAAAGTGCACAGACAACCTACAAAATGGGAGAAAATTTTTGCAAACTATGCTTCTGACAAAGTTCCAATATCCAGCATCTATAAAGAACTTAGATGTACAAGAAAAATCAAACAACCTCATTGAAAAATGGGCAAAGCACATGAACTATCACTTTCAAAAGAAGACATGCATGTGATCAACAAGCATATGAAAAAAAGCTCAACTTTACTGATAGAGAAATACAAATCAAAACCACAATGAGATACCATCTCACATCAGTCAAAATGGCTACTAAAACATCAAAAAAATAACACATGCTGGTATGGTTACAGAGAAAAGAGAATGCTTTTACACTGCTGGTGGGAACAGAAACTAGTTCAGCCACTAATGGAAAGAAGTTTGGATTCTCAAAGAACTCAAAACAGAAGTGCCATTTAACCCAGCAATCCCATCACTGGATATATAACAAAGTAATAAAGACACATGCACTCTCATGTTCATCCAAACATGTATTGACAATAACAAAGACATAGATCAACCTAGATGTCCATCAACAGTGGACTGGATAAAGAAAATGTGGTACATACACACCATGGAATCCTATGCAGCCATTAACAAAGAACAAGATCATGTCCTTTGCAGGAACATAGATGGAGCTGGAGGTCATTATCCTTAGCAAATTAACAGAGAAACAGAAAAGCATATACCTCATGTTCTCACTTATAAGTGGGAGCTAAATAATGAGAACATGTGGACACTTAGAGGGAAACTACACACACTAGGCCTATCAGAAAATGGAGGTTGGGAGGAGGGTGAAGATCTGGAAAAATAACTAAGGGGTACGAGGCTTAATACCTGGGTTCTGAAATAATCTGTACAACAAACCCCAGTGACACAAGTTTACCTATATAACAAACCTGCATGTACCCCTGAACTTAAAAGTTAAGTAAAAAAATAAATAAACTCAAAAGATTTTTAAAAGAAAATATGGAACAAAATGTAATAGTGAAAAGAACTAAAATTCATGTAATTTGAATCTTGGAGAGAACAGGAAAGACAAATAATATTTGAAGTGACAATGGCTGAAAATTTTCAAAACTAGCAAAAGATGTGTGGATTAAAGAAACACTATACATCACAAGCATGATAATGCAAGAACATCTAGAAAATCAAAGAAAAATTCTCACAACAGAGATTATCCTCAAAGGAATAGCAATAAGATAACTGACTTTTCTACAGATGTGATAGAAATCGAGAGACATGGAATATCTTCAAAGCGCTGAAAAGAAACAAAAACTGTCGACTAAGAATTTTGTGCTCAGCGAAATGTTCTTCAAGAAGGAGGATTAAATAAGTACATTTTCAGATGAAAAGAAACTGAGAAAATCAACATCGGCAGAATTAATCCAAATCCCAAAAAAGAAGGAAAAATAGTTCTAGAATAAAGTTTAGAACTATGGAAAGAGTAAATATGGGAGAAAATCTAATGAATATAAACTTTTAAAAACAATAATAATGGCTTTAAAATGTTTAAAATGTTTGAAATATGAGCATTAATACCATATATTTAGGAAGAGTATAAATGGAGTTGAAATATTGTCAGGCTCTGACATTATCCATTAGAAATAGGATACTAATTTATAGTAGAGGGTGGCAATTCTCAAAGATTCATGTTACCACGTTTGGGCTGAGCACTACAATAAACTAAAAGATTCTATCACTTCCAAGCTGGAGTGGGAAAGTGGAATAATAAAATGTAACTAATTCCAGTTAATAAGCAAAGAGAAAAAGATTCTATCACTTCCAAGCTAATGGAGTAGGAAAGTGGAATGATAAAATGTAACTAATTCCAGTTAATAAGCAAAGAGAAAAAGAAAAAAGAGAGAGAAATATTTTGGTTTTTTTTTTTTAAAGGCAAGGCAAATGGAAAGTACATACTAAGGTGATAGATATAAACCCAGATACCTCAGTAATTACCTTTTTACTGTACTACATGTTATAAGAGAGTGATTTACCAGAGATTGACTAAATGAACCCATAATTATATGCTTTTAATCAAAGAGATTCCTAAAATACAAGAGTACAGAATGGGTGAAAATAAAAGGATAGAAAATATGTATACCATGGAAGTGCTAACTGAAAACATGCTGGTAATATCAGGCATAGTAGAATTTAATGTGAAACAGATGACTACAGATTAAAAGGCAGTTTTCATAATGATAAAAATTATATTTGCCCCAGAGATATGACAGTTTTAAATTTGTAAGCACTCAATAACAAAGACTCAGAATATAAAATGTCATAGCACTAAATGGCAGAACAGACAAATGCACCATTATAAAAGAAAATTTGAGCAGGTTGCTCTCAGTAAGTACAATAGCAACCTGAAAAAAAAAAAGCAGTAAATTAAGATGCAATATTTTAATAATGCAATTAAGAAGTCTGCTTAAGGGACATATATAGAATACTAATACCAAATACCTTCAGAATATACATTCTTTAAGTATATATGATAAATTTCTGAAATTGAACAACTCAAAAAAGCAACTCTCAGAGATTATAAAATGATTGAAATTATTCCGATTATTTTCTTTGATGACAGTGAAAATTGTGCTAGAAATCAGTAACAAAAAGGTAACTAGAATATCTCCAACTCTTTCTAAGTTAAGCAGTATGCCTCTAAATGTTACTTACAGGTCAAAGAACTCACAGTGAAAATTAGAAAATATTTTCAACTGATAAATAAAGAAAATAACATAAAAACTTTGGCGTTGCCACTAAGGTGATTCTTACAGAGAAAGCTGTACTAAGTGTATGTATTAAAAAAGAAAGTCAAAAAATGATGTCTTAGAATTTGCTGAAGAGATTAGAAAAAGGACAGCAAACTAAACCCAAAATTATATAACATCTCAGGATCAGAGCACACTCAGTGAGAGACAGCAAATATTACAAACAGCATGATTACACAACTATTCCCCAAGTATTCCAGTTATTGAAGCAAACAAAATTAAACTATGTATAGGTATTCCTTCCTTTGCCTGAAGTGCAAGATGATAAAAATGACCTTGCAAGCTGAAACTGTACAAAATTATCTTAGTAATCAGTGGGGTACAATTATGATATTTCTATGACCTTTAAAAATTTTGTTAAGGCACTTAAAAACTGTCTTACTGTTGGTTATAATTATATTGCTGGTTGTAACTATGTTTTTAACAAAAAAATAAGACATCTGTGTTTCTGATATTTTAAAATACAGTGTGCTGAATATTTTACTATTTTTTCATTTCATTTTACAATCAATATAAAGGATTAGGATAATTGATATATTACGATACAGATAACTATAGGATGAAAATGATAGAATATTATGTCATTAAAATATTTACAGAAAATTTTTTTGAATATTAGAGAATGCATATGTCTCAATAACAGTTAAAAAGACAGATTATAGTATTAGCAATACAATATGTCGTTAGTCTATTTTTAATGAAAAGTAAAAATTCTGCTAGTGAATATGTTAGAGAATTTTTTTAAAAAGAAATATATTTTAAAATTAATAACGCCTTTTTTCTCTAGGACTTGGGGAATCTTTTATAAACGTGTTATATTTCTATATTGATCATTTTCTCAATTAGGTAAATATTTTATACAAGAAAAATAAATGTTTTTTAAAACACTGTTAGATATTTAAAAACTTTTGTGTTAACCAATACTTCTAAGTTTTTTAAATTAGAGAATAATTTGCAAGCTCTGTCCTTTCTTTAGAGAGTAATTACATTTTTGTTTCTAAAATGTTTATCTTCTTAGTTTCATTGTATTTGGTGAACTTTGTTTTCAATAAATATGTTCTGACATTAAGATTTAAGTTTTCTAGTTTCAAAGGAGATTTGTAATATTAGTAGATCACCTCAATGTTTTAGTAGATGGATGTAGTTTATTTTGTAATTTTCACTTTGAAATGTATTTATTATAAATATTTTCTGTTTATAATTACATGAAATAAGAGTGTTTTCTGATAATATAAATTTTTTTCTCTTAAGTATATATTACTTTAAATTAAAACAGTCACCCTTTTAAGTTGTCATTCCTTTTTTTTTTTTTGTAGTTGTTTTAAAGCATGAAATATCTGTAATTTACCTTAATGTTAAGATTAAAGTTGAACTTAAGGCGTTCAGTATTCTTGTTGAGCTTATATAAGAATGTGCTGAAAAATAAAGCTTCTGATGTCTTGGTTTTATAACCAGCAACCATTTTATTCTCTTTGTTAACTGAAATTAGTAAGAAGTCCAGTGAGTTTTGTGAAATACACTGAAGAAAATAGCAAATAATTCTATAAGATTTAATATACAAATTTTAATGTAATTGACTGGATGAAACTGCTTAGATATTTTAGAATTTTTCTGAATGGCTTGTTTTATCATTTAATGAGGGATAACACCTGAATTTTGCTCTTTTGAAAAGTTAAAATCTCTCTAGGACAAACTGAAACATCTTGAATTAATTGTGATCAATTTAATGTATTTTAAATTGTGATATAATTTTATTATAGCACAATATTTAATGGTAATTAAACACTAAAGATTTTTTATTTGAAGTCTGCTTAAAAATGGTTTCTTGTGAAGAATTATTTTTGACCAAATGTTTATTTAATTGACCTCAAAACAGTAATTACTAAAATGAATTGACACTATCATGTTAACTGTTTCTTTCAAAGGTTGCACAGTGAATTAAAAGATGCTGTTGAAAAACAGTTGGAGGCCTTTCCCCCAGGCACAGAGATAGGAACTGATATATATGCAGGCGATGAAACAGTCAGAAACCTTCAAGAACAATTGCAACTAGCCAATGAAGTGAGTGACATGTATTTTTTTTTTTCAGCCTCTTTTTTTTTCTTCTTCCTCTTCTTTTTTCTTTTGGTCAGAGATGTGCAGAGAAAGTGACATGTATTTTTAAAAATTATATTCTGAATTAACATACCTTTTAAAAATTCATGTTAATTATTATTTATGAATAACCAAATTGAAACATGATGATTTTCTACAGTTTACAAGAATGTTACAGGTAGCAAAACTTTCAATAAACACTATCACTGTTACAAATGTACTTGCCAAATACCCTTACGGCTTGTTACAAATGTGTTTAATTAAATCATAAAGCTTTTGACATGATATTTTTTTCTTATAGGATTTTTTTTCTTTTTCTTTTCCTTTTTTTCATTATACTTTAAGTTCTAGGTTACATGTGCAGAACGTGCAGGTTTGTTACATAGGTATACATAGGCCATGGTGGTTTGTTGCACCCATCAACCCATCATCTACATTAGGTATTTTTCTTAATGATTTCTCTCCCCTAGACCCCTAACCCCCTGACAGGCCCTAGTATATGATGTTCCCCTCCCTGTGTCCATGTGTTCTCATTGTTCAACTCCCACTTACGAGTAAGAGCATGCGGTGCTTGGTTTTCTGTTCCTGTATTAGCTTGCTGAAAATGATGGTTTCCAGCTTCATCCATGTCCCCTGCAAAGGACATGAATTCATCCGTTTTATGGTTGCATAGTATTCCATGGTGTGTATGTGCCACATTTTCTTATCCAGTCTGTTATTGATGGGCATTTGGGTTGGTTCCAAGTCTTTGCTATTGTGATTAGTGCTGCAATAAACATGTGTGCATGTGTTTTATAGTAGAATGACTTATAATTCTTTAGGTATATACCCAGTAATGGGATTGCTGGGTCAAATGGTATTTCTAGTTCCAGATCCTTGAGGAATCACCACACTGTCTTCCACAGTGGTTGAACTAATTTACACTCCCACCAGCAGTGTAAAACTGTTCCTATTTCTCCACATCCTCTGCAGCGTCTGTTGTCTCCTGACTTCTTAATGATCGCCATTCTAACTGGTGTGAGATGGTATCTCATTGTGGTTTTGATTTGCATTTCTCTAATGACCAGTAATGATCAGCTTTTTTTCATGTGTTTATTGGCCACATAAATAACTTCTTTTGAGAAGTGTCTGTTCAAATCCTTTGCCCACTGTTTGATGAGGTGGTTTTTTTCTTGTAAATTTGTTTAAGTTCCTTATATCGAGAATATTTTAATGTCAGTTTAAATTTTTAAAGGAAAATAATCAGTTATTTCTCTAAATTTGTATTTTTTGTTGTTCTTTTTTTCTGGTATTGTTTTCTTCTATTTTCAAAGATTATATAAATAGTAATATATTTTATACTTCTTCTAGAATTATATTTTTTCTCCTTTTTCTCTCATAGTAATTAGAATCTTTGAGAAGCTATGTTAAATATATCCTGCGTTTCAACTGTAATTTTTTGTGAATTTTATACATAAGGGAATTTTATTTTAATTTACAATGTTATATCCCAAATGTTTTATATCTTGTATGGTTTAAATTCCTATTTTTCTACTTTCCAGCTGTGTGATCATAGAAAAATCTTTTGCACCTCAGTTTTCTCATTTATAAATGGGGGCTACAAATTCTGAATTACAATTTGATTTGATAATTATCTGAAAATCCAGTTTTATTTCTTGAAAATTTGGTTTTAAATTTATTTAATTATGAAAATGATACTTTAGGTAAATCATAAAGGCTATGTTTAGCTTGATAAGGAACATGTATTTAACACTAATTTTTTTAAATGCATGAATGGAAAGAATTTTTAAATGTGATGAAGGAAAGCAATGATGAAGAAAGCATGCTGTTTGTTCTAGACTAGGAAAGATTTATAATCGATTGCATAGGAGTAAATAGAAATTAATTTAGGCTTATATGTCTAGCACATATGTAAGTTAATAAATTTGCCTGTTTATCCTTATCATTATCATCATTACAGAACAGCAAGACTGACAAATAAGAATTAAAATTATGTGCAAAAGGTTCTGGGTAGTATAAATATCTTGCTTTAGGAGCCAGTAGCAGTAGTGCAGTACTAAATACCTAGCTTAATATTTTTAGTTTAAAATATTTTGTTCTGTTGCAGTATGATTTGTAAAAATCTTTCTAGAAGTCAGTTTGGCAAGAAGAGCCTTAGAAATGTGTGCATTATTTGATCCAGTAATTAGATGATGACACCACATGGATTTTATGAATGTGTTCTAAAGAATTGAATATAAAAATGTTTAAATAAATATGTTTATTATAATTATTATAATGAAAAATTTGAGATAGTTTAAAAATCTCAAATATGGAATTATTTAAATTGTAGTTTGTCAAAATAGAAAGTTGTACCATTAAAAAAAATTATATAGTGTACAGCATAATCACTTGAGGACTTGTTGAAACATGGACTTCTGCTCTTTCCCCCCACCTCCACCCCAGTTTCTTATTAAAGAAGTCTGGGATAGAGCTCAATAATTTACATGTCTAACAGTTCTGAGGTATTGCTTATGATGCTGGTCCTTTGAGAAGCACTGCTCTAGGAGAATCTGGGTTGTGTAACTGCTAGTGTAGGTGATTTTTCTCATCAGACAGGTCTGGGGAAACAGTGGGTCATTTTGAGATATGAGGCATTTTTATGATCATTCTACTGAAAAGAACATTTGAGTCTTACTGAAATGAAGTGAATTATCCAGGACTATTTAGCCAGGAATTAGAGATCACACCCATATCTTTGACTCCAGATTCTGTGTTTATCTACAAATTTTAAAACCACTTGTAAAATTTTTAATTTGCCTACAGATTTTTTTTAAGTTTTAAACAAAACTCATCTATGGTGTTCGGAACACAAGGAAATGTTATTTAGGTGAAGAGTGTAGTAATTGGAAGAGGTCACAAGAGGGGCATCTGGCTTCTAGGTAATGGTAATAATGTTCTCTTTCGAGCTGGGTGCTGGTTACATGAGTGCACTTGCTTTAGAAAAATGTAGGATTTGTTCATTTTCTGAATGCTCAATAGACTCCAAGGAACCTTATGTTGTTGTGGGTTACATATCTATCAGTATTTACTGTATTAAAAATTAAAACTGAGACTTAAAAAAAAAGTGAGAGCATAAGCATGCAGTCCATTAGTCCTTAGAACAAGGATGACATCACTTTAGAAAACTCCACTGTACATTTGTGAAAGGATGAGAGTGAAAATGGCAAAAAATGTTAACATATTATTCTGAAGATAATTTTGACTTCAAGGACCTCTCAAAGTCTAAGAGTTCCTGTACCACACTTTGATAATACTGTATGCAAACAATAGTTAATGACCTGAGAAAATTCTCATTATAAAATGGCAAGTAAAAATAGTATAGTACACACAGCACACTATATGGTCCCTAATTTTGTTAAAAGAATTTTAAAATTCTCCCCCAGAATCACATTTATAAACATGAATGCATCAATATTTAAGAAGATGATTGTATCTAGATATTAGCAATATTTATTATCAGATAGTGATATTATAGGTGATTCTGATTTTCTCCTGTTTTTCTCTCTATTTTCCTAATTTTCCACAATGAAAATCTGTTACTTTTACAATCAGGAAAAAAATATTGTACTTTACCAGAGCGCAGTTTTCTTCTTCATCAGTTTCTAGGGGTTACACTTACTTGTGAAACAAAGAACGTAGTTTAAAGCTGTATCTCTGTTAAGGATTTTAATTTTAGCTAAATCTGAGTAAAAACACAATTTCAAAATAAGGAATTTTATGTCTTCAGGTTTATTCTCTAAATTATTAGTAATAAAACTTCATATCAAAAATATTACAACTATAATACCATCTTTACACAGTTCTATTTTTATTTTATGACTTTGTAAGACTTATTCTATAAAATAAAGTGATTCCATTTGTACTAAACAATAAATAGCCTGTTGATACTTTAATGAGTTATCAAATTTTTTTAATAGGAAAAAACTCAGGCTGTGGAACTCTGGCAAACTGTTTCTCAGGAGTTGGACAGACTACACAAGCTTTACCAGGAACATATGACTGAGGCCCAAATACATGTATTTGAAAGTCAAAAACAAAAGGTAATCTTGGATTTCATTGTTTTCTTGTATATCAACAAGAAATTACACTCTGAAGAAACTGTTTTAGAAGGGAACACCTAAGACTCTACCCTCTAGCATTTGGAATTTCAAATCACTTTATTATTTATGTTAATAACATATAGATCTTTGATGGTTACACTCTTGAACAGGTAAGATAATTAGAGAACTGGACAGTGTACATTTGGTTCTATAATGTCAGCAACGAAAGCTGAATTGAGTGCTAAAGAGCATCTATAACATTATTTTGTATAAATAGACTTCCAAGTTTTTATTTGCTTGATTTCCTACCTGACTTTTAAAACAAAGCAAAACAAAACTGTTCATTTTTTTATGGCCAGTGAAGAAACCTACTCACATACAGTGAGAACACTGTGTAAAATCAAAATGTTAATACCCTTTAATGTGACCTATTACTAAATTAGGTGTCAACTTTGTCTACCGTAAATTAATCAGAATACAGTTTTACAATAGGAAGGAATCTTAATGGTTATTAAAGATTTTTTTCTATCCAAAGCAAGAATCATTCTACACTCTTTCAAAGTGGACATCTAGCTTTAGCTTTTGCTTTACACATCTATTGACAAGAACTCATTGTCTCACAAGACCATCCATTCCACTGGGAAATCTACCTCTTTTATTCTTCTGTTGGTTCTTTTATTGCTAGGTGCATTGAGCACTATAGAGGAATTCTAATTCTGACCTCTTTTCTATGTATTTTTAGAGGTAGCTCTTTAAATAAGTTGGTTATCATACCTCTCTTCAACTCTTATTTATAGACTTTTCAAATTCTAGTTTATGAATATTCCTATTATCATAATTATAATTAGGAATTTCTACCTAAAGAAATTCTAAAAATACTTACATAATGTTTTACAGTTTACAAAATGATTTTTGTATATGTGCTCTGGCTTGAAAAAAGGTCCACCTGTAATCAATCTGATTTGTTGGACTTTTACCTCTGAGATTTAAAAATCATTTTTCATATTAAGCTCTTAGAGGGCTGTTTCCTCGTGTAGGTCAATCAACTAAGCCCACGAGGTTGGGTTTTTGTTTTGTTTTCACCTAAATAATATCATTCTTTTACAATAGCTATGTAGTTTGGTGGGTCCTTACATAAGACTTTATAAATAACACTTCATTCTTTTTTCCCTGGTTATCTATTTAATTCTGTCATTCAGTATATTTACAGCCTCTCCTGACTTCGTGTCATCTGTACAAATAAGGTTTAATAGAATCATAACAGCTAATCAAACAATTTTTTAAATATGGGGCATGAGAATTTTTTTTAAAAAGGATGGGTAGTAACTCCTGAGCCATGGTTTGTATCATAGGTTTTGGGTAGCTTTGAAGGTGACCTTCCAACATTGAACAAGGTCTCTCTAGCATATGGAGTTTCTAATCACTTATCATTATTTATGATATATTTGAGTTTTAAAACAATATATAATAATTGATTTCTAGAAATAATTATTTGACATAAAACAGCTACATTAGTTTCAACATTGCCACTTTAATTCTTTAATCATTTTAAAAAGTCTTAGTTTTTCAACTGCTAATTCACACAATAGTAGTAAGAAGAAACATTATTAATTTTATCTTAACTTAGGCATAATGATTTTAGACTTGATTTTAGTTTAATTTTAAATATGGGTTACAAACAACAAAATGCTATTTATATACTCCCCTATCTTCCCCTACTGTAGGATCAGCTATTCAATTTTCAACAACTGACCAAGCGACTTCATGTTACTAATGAGAACATGGAAGTGGTAAGTGTACTTACTTATATAAACTAGAAATTGTCCCAATAAATCATCATATTTATTTATGTTAATTTAAATCAACAACAAGAAAGCATCTTGCATGAAATTAGATTGGCAGTACTCTCTTTTTTTTCTTCTTCTTTCTCATTTGATAGCACGACACAGTTTACAGTACCTTTTGGAGATCTAACATCTCTCTGAAATATGTCTTAATCTGGAAATCCTCTTAGGGTTCTTAGTAAGATCTCCTTAGACTAATCTAGACAGTGAGCTTTTCAAGTGTAGAGCACATGCTTAATATTTTTTATTTCATCTGACACACTAGATATTTAATAAGAATAGTGTAATTATTTAATGAATTAATAGCACATTTCCTAAAAAATTTTAGGAAACTAAGAATCATGTGTTGGTATGGTACTCCTAAATTTCCCTGTAAGTTTTTCCTACAATAAACAGAATTAGCCTTCCCAATTCTGCTCTTTACCTTCTTATTCTCTCCCTTTTGTTTTGTTTTTGGTTTTTTTTTACTTTCTTGGAATGTTATTTTTACCTCATTGTTTAGTAATAGAATTATGACACTCCAGGTAATTCCTCTCTCTTTCCCTTCTTCATTTTTGCTTAGTTACTCTGCTAATTCTTGTTAGTACCTAATAAAAATGTCTCTGTATAACAATGGATTTGTGCCACCAAAAGTAAGTATACAGTTTTATTCTACTTTAAAAATTTTTCTTTTTTAACCACATAAAAAATTGCTAAACCAATCTGTACCAATTCTGTTAACATTTGAAATGTCTAATCACTTAGAGTTTCTGATGACATGTTATACTTCTTAGAGTTTTAAGATACTAGCACTCCAGAACAAAATGGTTACTGATTTCTATAATTAAGAAAGGCATTTTTTAATTTAATATATTTCTACATGGAATTCATGCTTTAACCTAGCATCATAATTATTCAGTACTTCTTCAGTATCCCTCCTAGAATTGGAATTATATCATCCTTTAATATATCATACCACAGAGTACCTATTTTATTATAGACAACCAAAATGATTTTGATGAAAGTCATGGGGAAAGGATGTTTGTATATTCCAGGAGAATATGTTAAAAATTTCTAAGGCAGAAGCATTCATGGTTTCAAGTCAAAGCTGAGAATAAACTGGATCCAAGAAAACTGATAAAAGAAATGGCATGATGGATAAGAGAGTTTTATAAAAATAAGAAAAGACTATATAGACTATTAAGATAAAAGTAAATGGTTGAAAGAAATTTTAAAATTTAAGTTTTTCTTAATATATTTAATGGGTAGCAAACAAGACTGACAAATGTAAAGTAAACAAGCAAAGTGATAAGATCTTGTACATCTCAAAGAGCATTCAGAGCATAGTTATAGGGGTAAGTTTGAGTCAAGATCAAACTTGAAGAAGAGTACCCTTTAAAAATCAAGCAGTTTCCAACAAAATTTCTGATTACGTAAATAAACTCATTAAATGAATAGATCCTTATAGATGCAGTAAATTGATGAGTATGCAGTGAGTAAATAAAATATCTTTCAATGTAATTTGACTAACATGGGAGAGTAGGACACCCTGGACACTCCTTCTCCCCATAAATACACCAATTCAGCAGCAGTTCATGGACAAATTCCCTTTGTGACAAATCAGAAACTAATCGAAATGTTCTCACATCCTAGGGGATTGGAAAACCAGGCTCACCAAAGCTATCAGGGAGATTTGAGACCCTCTCTTGCCAGACACCCTGTCCCCAGTGCAGTGCCATGTGATCAAAAAGAGACCCCTTAGCTCCCAGCTTCACCCATGGGAAAAAGGGGATTAGGTATGTGCATTCATCACCCCAACTTTTTTGAGGTCCCCAGAATACTGGCCTCTATCTTGCCAGTCTTGGAGCTCACAGATCTAGCATAGTCTGGCCAACCAAGGGAGAATGGAGGCATTGGTTTGGACTGATAGATGGAATTGATCCTGTGCCCTTCTCAGCACAGAAGAAGCAGATGAAAATTCAGTTCTCAGCCTCCCCCTAGGGAGGGAAAAAGTTGATCCAGCACTGCAGCTTCTCTGGGGCAGCCCAGAGAAAAAGCATTTGTCTCACGAGTTTTGAAGCTCTAATAGGTCCAGCATGGGCTAGCCACCTAGGGAAGAACAGAGATAGCAGATTGGACTGATACATGCTATAGTTCCCTACCCCCAGCTCATCACAGAGCAAGCAGACAAAGCCACAGCTGCCAGCATCTCCCTGGGGAGGGAAAGAGTTGGTAAGGCCTGCTAAATCTATGGCCAGCTGACTGGTGGGGGTCTTCTCTTGTATGAGGCTAATCCATGAAGACTGGGAAAGGTGCCGGCTTTCTCTAATGCACGGACATGAGCACAAAGTCAAGGAAAAATTAAGAACCAGCTAAAGATGTTGCATACAAGGGAACAACATAAATCTCCAGAAACCAGTCCTAATGAAAAGGAGTTATGATTTACCTGATAGGGAATTAAAAATAACTCTCATGAAGATGCTCACCACAGTTAAAAGAACAATACATGAACAAAGTAAGAATTGCAAGAGAGAAAAAATGTTAAATACCACACAAATTATGGACCTAAAGAACACAATAACTGAATAAAAAATGGTGTTAGGAAATCTAGATATTCATATTCAAAAAATGGTTTTGGACCCTTATCTTACACAGTACAGAAAAATCAACCCAAAAAAAGACTTAAACCTAACACTTCTTACCTAGAAAGTTCCTAGAAGAAAACCTGTAGGATAAGGTCCATAGCATCAGTCTTGGCAATGATTTCATGGATATGACACCAAAAGTACAGACAGCAGGAACAAAAGTAGTTAAGTGGGACAATATCAAACCAAAAAGTAAAAAGTTTTTGCAGACCAAAAGAAATCAACAGAGTAAAAAGGGAACCTATGGAATGGGACAAAATATTTACAGATCATATATCCAATAAGGGAGTAATCTCTAAAGTATTTAAGAAATTTCTGTAACTCAATAGTAAAAAAAAAAAACACATACACACAAAAAAACCCATAATAACTTGATTTTTAAATGAGCTAAGTACTTAGATGTTTTTTCAAGGCAACAGGTATGTAAAGAAATGCCCAGTGCTTGATGTCACTAAACATTAGAGAAATATAAATACTGAAACTACAATGAGGTATCAATCACCTCATTGTGTTGATGAGGATGTAGAGAAATTGGAACCCTTCAATCTTTTTTGTGGGATTGCAAAACGGTGCATCTGCCATAGAACACAGTATAGAATTTCCTCAAAAAAATAAAAATAGAACTACCATATGATCCAGAAATCCCATTTCTGAATGTGTTTATCCAAAAGTATTGAAATTAGGATCTTGAAGAGATTTTAGCACTCCTGTACTTATTGCAGCATATTCACATTAGTCAAAATATGAAAACAACCTAAATGGCCATCAAAGAGGAATAGATTAAAATGTATAAACATACAGTGGAATGCTAGTCAGACTTTAAAAAGAAGGAAATTATGCAATATGTGATAACATGAATAAACTTTGAGAGCATTAAGTGAAATAAGCTAGTCACAAAAAGACAAACACTATATGATTTTACTTATACAAAGTATCTATAGTAGTCAGATTTATAGAAACAGAGATTGGAATGGTGACTACCAGGGCCTATGGGTAGAAGAAATGGGAACTTACTAATCAACACACATGAAGTGTCAGTCAAACAAGATGAAGAACATCTAGAGATCTGTACAACAGTGTACCTGTAGTCAACAATAACATATTGTACACTTAAACATTTTTAAAAAATGTATAACTCGTGTAAGTATTCTTACTACAAATTGATCAAAATAAATATCTTTCAGTTGGGCGCGGTGGCTCATGCCATAATCCCAGAACTTTGGGAGGCCAAGGTGGGTGGATCATGAGATCAGGAGTTCAAGACCAGCCTGGCCAAGATAGTGAAACCCCGTCTTTACTAAAAATACAAAACTTAGCTGGGCGTGGTGGCAGGCGCCAGTAATCCTAGCCACTCGGGAGGCTGAGGCAGAATTGCCTGAACCCAGGAGGCAGAGGTTGCAGTGAGCTGAGATCACGCCACCGCACTCCAGCCTGAACGACAGAGCAAGACCCCATCTCAAAAATAAATAAATAAATATCTTTCTTTACCAGTGCAGATTAGTAATATGCAACCCATATAATGCTCTGACATGAATGGTACATAAAAGTACATGTTTTTATTTATTATGCCTGTAGATATATTGTGATTTCACATTTCCTATAGATTTGCTTTACTAAAATGTTATTTTTTTAAGATTTGCTCATCTCTATAATTTACTCAAAAATATTAGTTACATACTATCTTGCATGAAAGTATATGTTCTCTAAGTTGCAAACATACATCATCCATAAAATCTCTGTTTCCTTCGTGAAACAGGCTGACATATGAAATAATCAGTGAATAAGGTGCTAAATAGATGATGGTTGAAAAGGATGCCTCCCTATACCTGCTTAAGTCTCCTAATTCTAAAATATTAATATAGTATGTAATTTTCTTTGTGATCATAAATATAGAACAAGAATGCCATATTCAGATGCAGTTGTAGAGCTCCTACTAGGCTTGTTAGCAAGTTAAGCACCTTGGTTTCCAGCACTAGGTTCTTAAAATGCAGAATTTTAGCTTATACTTCTGTTAATTGCTCTGTGTAATTTATCTTTGAGGTGTTCCCAAATGGTCAAAAACACAAGCATTAATTATGCAAGTGCCAAGACAGTGTATATAATAAAACACTAGTTGTGCCTGTGATGTACTCAGTCATGTGCCAGGCACTGAGAGTTCTGGGAAAAGCTGATCCTTTAAAAAGGCTCATATTTTAGGAAAACAAACTTTAAATATAATATTTTAATATAAAAAAGCACTGTAAAGGTATGTATTAACTTTTATCAAAATGCAGAAAGGAAACAGTTAATTCTGCCTCAGACTGAGTAAACCACACATGGTATTGAGGAATGAATGCAGACAGAATGAGGACATCCCGAGCAGAGGAAAATAGTATGTTATAAATGGGAAGTCGGTGAGCTCAGATAGATCATGAGAGAAGCACAATGAAAGCTACCTCAGGGACTTTAGTTGGAGAAATGTAAGCATGCTATGTTGGGATAGGATTAAATCAAAACTATTAATATCAATCAGAAGCAACTATAATATATATAAAGCAAAGGGATAAGGAATTTGTATCATCATGGATAAAACCAGCAGTTATGGAAGAAAATCAATTCCCTTAGGAAAAGTTGTTCTACATTTAGAAGACTACTTTATATCTTCCTATGAATTTCTCCAGAAACTGACCTTCAGGAAAAAGTTCCAAAACATGTCATATATTTAGTAGGTAATACCAGGTAGCACTAGTAAAAAGGTGGGTAAGTGGTACCAAAGAGAAGAGAAGACAGCCAATAAAGGGCTTTTTAAAATGAAGCAAGTTAACCCTGTGAGTAACTAAAACTTAATAAATTCTGAAAGACTGTGTAGAACAAGCCTCAGAGTTATCTCACCCATGCGAGAAGGGAGTTTGGTTTTTTATATACCAGTTTCCTTCATTTATGTCAGGCTGCTCAGAACAGGGTGGAACATTAGTTCTGTAACATGTATAGCTTTATGCACAGGTGGACAGATGAGCAAAAGAGATTCAGATGGCCAAAGAAAGCCATAAGACAGGAATGCAGGTATAGGTAGTCTGAAGTAAAGCAGGTATCTAATGAAGTAGTAAAGGCAAGGAAAGAGGGCTGAGTTACGTTTAAACTCAAAAAATCTAATCATTATCATAAATCTCACTAAATTTTTTTTTCTACTTGTATTTCTGATGTGTGGTCTTTAAGGACACAGTTATTAAATATTCTAATACTGATTCTTTTTTTTTTCTTGTGGCAGACTAACCAACAGTTTCTGAAAACAGTAACTGAACAAAGTGTGATAATCGAACAACTCCGAAAAAAACTTAGGTATTTTCAAAAATGAGTTTAATTATTTCATTGTCAATTATTTTTCTTCAAGGAAGCTGATGATGCCATTATTGTCTCCATGGGTGTTTTTTTCCCTTCCCTTTGTTAAGCTTCTGTCAATATCTTTTTGTGTGTATGATCTGTTTGGATGGGAAGAAACTGAATCAAGATTATTATGATACACAGTCAGGCCTCTAAATACATAGATGTTCAAGTTCTTTATATAAAATGTCATAATATTTGTATATAACCTATGCACATCTCCCCATAAACTTTAAATCATCTGATAACTTGTACAAGGTAAATGCTATGTAAATAGATTATATACTATATTGTTTTAAATTTTTTATTATTTTTTATTGTTTTAAAAAATATTTTCAACGTATACTTGGTGAATCCATGAATGGGGAACCTACAAATCATTTGAGCATTTTTCATGTACATATTGGCCATTTGTATGTCTTCTTTTGATAAATGACTATTCAGATTTTTTGCCAATTATTTGTTCTTTTTCTTCCTCTTGAGTTGTTTTAGCTCCTGATGTATTCCAATTCTGGTTACTAATCCCTTGTCCAGTGGGTAGTATACAAATTGTTTTCTTCTATTCTATGGGTTTTTTCATTTACTGATTGTTTCCCTGTTGTCCAGAAGCTTTTTAGCTTGATATGATCCCATCTGTACATTTTTGCTTTGGTTGCCTGTACTTTTGAAGTCCTCCTCAAGAAATCTTTATCCAGATGAATGTCTTGGAGTGTTTCCCCAATGTCTTTTTCTAGGAGTTTCATAGTTTCAGGTCTTAGATTTAAGTCTTTGATACATTTTGATTTGATTTTGGTATATGGTGAGAGATAGGTGTTGAAAATGTGCTGACTGTAAATGTACTGATTTATTTCTGGGTTCTCTGTTCTGTTCCATTCATCTATGTGTCTGTTTTTATGCCAGTACCATTCTGTTTTGGTTACTATAAGTTTGTAGTATAGTTTGAAGTCAATTAATGAGATGCCTCTAGCTTTGTTCTTTTTGTTTAGGATTGTTTTGGGTATTCTGTGTATTTTTTTGGTTCCCTTTAAATTTTAGAATTTTTTTCAATTTCTATAATGTCATTGGTATTTTTATTGCATTTAATCTGTAGATTAGATTGCTTTGGGTAGTATGGATATTTTAACAATATTGATCCTTCTGATTTATGAATATAGACATCTTTCCATTGTTTTTTGTCATCTTAAATTTCTTTCATCAAAGATTCATAGTTTTAGAGTTCTTTTACTTTCTTGGTTTTTTTCTTCCAGATTGTTCAGTTGGCATGTAGAAATAATACTGATTTTTGTATGTTGATCTTGTGACAACTTTACTGAATTTATCCAATCTAAGAGTTTTTTTGGTAGAATCTTTAGGTTTTTCTAAATATAAGATCATGTCATCTGCAAACAAGGATAATTTGACTTCTTCCTTTCCAATTTGTGTGCCTTTTATTTCTTGTCTTGTCTATTTTAGCTAGGATTCCTCATACTGTGTTGAATAATAGTGATGAAACTGAGTATCCTTGTCTTATTCAAGATCTTAGCAGAAAGACTTTCAGTTTTTCCCCATTCAGTATGATACTACCTGTGGGTTCGTCATATATGGTTTTTACTGTGTTGAGATATGTTTCATCTGTTCCCAGGTTTTCTTTAGAGTTTTTATCACAAAGGCTGTTGAATTTTATAAAATACTTTTTCAGCATCAATTGAAATGATCATATGGTTTTTGTCTTTTGTTCTGTTGATATGTCACATTTACTGCTTTTCATATGTTAAACCATCCATGCATCCCTGGTATGAATCCCACTTGATCATGAAGAATGATCTCTTTAATGTGTTGTTGAATTCAGTTTCTAATATTCTGTTAAGGATTTTCACATCCGTGTTCATCAGAGATATTGGCCTCACTTTGTTTATGCATTGTTTCTGCTCTGCTCTTTATTATTTCTTGTACTAATTTTGGGTTTGGCTTTTTCTTGCTTTTCCAGTTCTTTAAGACATATCCTTAGGTTGTTTATTTGAAGTTTTTCTACTTTTTGATGGAGGTGTCTATTGAATAAACTTCACTCTTAATACTGCTTTTGCTGTATCTATAGGTTGTGATATATTGTGTTTCTATTTTCATTTGTTTCAACAAATTTTTTAATTTCCTTCTATGGGTTAATTGACCCTATGGATATTCAGGAGCACATTGTTTAATTTCCTCTTGTTTGTGTGGTTTTCACATTCCTCTTGTTAATGAATTTTAGTTTTATTCCTTTGCAGTCAGAAAAGATACTTCATGTGATTTCAGTTTGTTTGAATTTTGGAGACTTGTTTTATGGCCTAATATATGTTCTGTCCTTGAGAATGTTGCGTATACTGAAAAGAATGTGTATTCTTTACCTGTTGCATGAAATATTCTGTAAATGTTTATTAGGTCAGCGTGGTCTATAGTGCAAATTAAATCTGATGTTTGTTGATATTCTATGTAGATTATCTGTCCAATTCTGAAAGATGGGTGTTGAATTTCCCAGCTATTATTTTATTGGTGTCTAACTTTATCTTTAGTTCTAATATTTGCTTTGTATATCTGGATGTTCCAGCATTGAGTGCATATATACTTATAATTCTTACATCCTCTTGTGGGATTGACCCCTTTATTATTATATAATAACATTTTTTGACTCTCTTTACAATTTTTGTCTTGAACTCTATTTTATCTGGTGTAAGCATAGCTACTCTTGCTCTTTTGGGGTTTCTGTTTGCATGGACTGTCTTTTTCCATTCCTGTATTTTCAGTCTTTGGATGACTTTATAGATGAAGTGAGTTTCTTGTAAGCAGCATACGATTAGTTCTTATTTTTTATCCATTCAGCTACTCTTTTTTTAATTAGAGAATTTAGTCCATTTACATTTAATGTTATTGTTGATCGGTTAAGTACTCACTGCCGACGTTTTGTTACTTTTTTGCTGGTCGTATTGTTAGTCCTCCCTTACTTTCTGTCTTCCCTTGTGTAAAAGTGATTTCCTCTTGTAGTTTATTTTAATTTCTTGGCTTTTCAGGTTTTTTGTATCTATTATAGGTTTTTGTTTTAGGGTTACCATGAGGCTTGCAAATACTATAACCAATTGTTTTAAACTGATGACAACTTAACTCTGATTATAAGGAAAAAAAGAGAGAATTTAAAACTTCACACTTTAACTTCATCTGCCCCCCTGCTTTTTGACTTGTTGTCTCTGTTTACATATATTTTATGTTGTTTATCTCTTAAAAAGTTGTAGTGTTTATTATTTTTGGTAGGTCTGTCTTCTAGTCTTCCAACTAAAGATATTAGTGGTTGATACACCACACTTATAATTAAAGGAGTCTAACCAGAGTTAGAATAGTCTGTAATTGTCTGTGTACTTACTATTGCCAGTGAGTTTTATATCTTCAGATGATTTCTTATTGCTAATTAACATCCTTTTCTTTTGGATTGGAGAACTCCCTTTAGCATTTCTTGTAAGACAGGGCTGCTGTTGACATAATTCTTTGGCTTTTTTTTTTTTTGTCAAAGTTTTTTTTTCTCCTTTATGTTTGAAATACAATTTTGCTTTTATATATTATTTGCTTCTCTTTTCTTGCTGCTTTTAAGATTCTTTATCCTTGACCGTTGAGATTTTGATTATTACATGTCCTGAAGTAGTCTTATTTGGTTTGAATCTGCTTGGTGTTCTTTGACTTTCTTGTACCTAGATATTCATATCTTTCTGTAGGTTTGGAAAGTTCTCTGTTATTATTTCTTTGAATAAACTTTCTACCCCCATCTCTCTTAGTACATCCTCTTTAAGACCAATAACTTAGATTTACCCGTTGAAGGCTGTTTTAAAGATCTTGTAGGGATGTTTCATTCTTTTTTTTCTCCTCTGTGTATTTTCATATAGGCTGTCTTCAGTCTCATTGATTCTTCTGATTGATCAGTTCTGCTTTTGAGAGACTGATGCATTTGTCAGTTTTTCAACTGAATTTTTCATCTCCAGAATTTCTACACGACTTTTAAAAAATTATTTCAATCTCTACCAAATTTCTTATGGGATTCTGAATTCATTCTGTTACCTTGAAGCTTGTTGAGCTTCCCCAAAACAGCTATTGATACTTTGAATTCCTTGTGTGAAAGATCACATATGTCTGTCACTCCAGGATTGGTTACACTGGTGCCTTATTTAGTTCATCTGGTAAGGTCATGTTTTTCTGGATGTTATTTATGCTTGTGGATGTTCACTGATATCTAAGCAATGAAGAATTAAGTATCTGTTATAATTTTTGCAGTCTTGGCTTGTTTGTATCCTTCCTTCTTGAGAGGGCTTTCCACAAATCCAAAAGAGATAGAATGTTGTGACCCAAGCCTGCAATTATTGCAGCCATTTCAGAAATAGATGGTGCCCTACGCCTAGGAATGCCGCAGCTCTTACAGCCTCCTACATACACAACCTTGCTAGACTTGGGTAAGATGAGAGATAATTCCCTGGGTAAGCAGGAAAAATCTTTTACTCTCCTTCCCCAATCAGAAGGAGTCTCTCTGTGCACTGTGCTGTCTGGAGTTGGGGAGAAGTGATCTGGGCACTCTCGTGGCTACCACAGCTAGCACTACACAGAGATACACCTGAATCCTTGCAGACCATTACAGTACTGGGGCTAACCCAAGGCCAGCAGCCACTACTGCCTGATGTTTATTCAAGACCCGGGACCACTTCAGTTAGCAGGGGGTGAATTCTGCCAGGATGGGGTCCATCCCATCAGAGGAGTGGATTCTCTTCTGGCATAGGGTGAGTCTAGAAACCAATCCAGGAGCAAAAATCTAGAATCTGGGACTTTATTTTATTGTGGCTGTGCTAGTACTCAAGTTGTAAGACACAGTCCTCTATACTCTTTATTCTCCTTTCCCCAAGCAGAGTGAGTCTCTCTTGGAGCAGTACTGCCTGGAATTTGGGAAGTGGTGACACTGGAAATCCCTTGGCTGCCACTGCTGGTCACACTGGGTTATACCCCAAGTGCACTGCCTCTGAGATCAGTGCAGCACCAGGGCTTGCCTTAAGACTGCAGTCCTTGTGGCCTGAGTGCCACTCAAATTTATTCCAGGCCTGTGCTACTTTAGTTAGTGGTGTGAAGCCAGCAGAGACTTGGTTTTCACCCACCGGGAAAGTGAACTTCCCTCTGGCTTAGGGCTGGTCTAAATGTTCCCTTCATGGGTGCTGGTGGAATTCTAGCCTATGTTGTGTTCCACTGTGACGGGGCAGCACTGAGTTCTAATGCAAATTTCAGCACTTACTTCACTCTCCCTTCCGCTAGTACACAAATTCTCTGCCATCTGCACTGCCTGGGACTGGGGACAGTTTGTATAGGTAATGAAAAACTGTCTTTCCTACACTCATCTGTGTAGGAAATATTTCTTAATCAAGATTTAGGCTGGGCGTGGTGGCTTATTCCTGTAATTCCAGCACTTTGGGAAGTGAGGCAAGCAGATCACCTGAGGTCAGGAGTTCCAGACCACCCTGGCCAACATGGAGAAACCCCATCTCCACAAAAATTAAAACTAGCCAGGCATATAAAAGATTTAAATACAAGCCAAAAAGAAAAGATTTCTTTACTTGAATATGTTAGAATGGTAGGTTTCTGTTATAAAAACAATGTAAGTCAAATGAAAAGACAACTCATATTCTATGAGAAGACATTTACAATGCATGTATTATAACTGACAACAGATTAGTGTTGAGGACACATTAACTGATTAAGTATCAGTAAAAATAATTAACTCATAGAAAATTAGGCAAAGGATAGGAATAAGTATTTCAAAAGTTACAGCAATCAGAAAAATGCAAGTAAAAAGAATGTGATACTACCTCACACTGAGCAATCAATGTAAAAATATGGAGTATAATAAGAAGACCAAAAAATTACAGTTTGATACAGTTTAAATATTTTCAACAGTAGTGTGTATTGATCATCAATATATGTATGTGGCTATATCCATATATATACTTATAATCAGTATGTAGTAAAAATTTTATGTATATTACACATATATGTAGTGTATGTGTGTGCGTATCATAAGAGAATAAAGTACCATTCCCAGAAATGATCTACCCTTACTTCAAGTTAATGATTGTCTCTGTGAAATGAGGCTATTTGTGGAAGTAGAGAATTGAAGGCAACCTAGGTATCTGTAACTAAGGGAATGAACAGTAAAATGTGGTAATTACATCCTGTGGAATACTTGCATCATTTAGAAACACATATTTACAGATAAAAATGTAGTTGATGTAGTTACAACAACATGGGTAGAACTAGAAACAATATTTCTATTTAAGAAGTAAAATATATGGATCTATAGCATAAAACACATGAGAGTAATAACAGTATATGTTTTACCAGTAAATGTGTATATCCTAGGATATATCACCTTTTAATATGAACTTATGAAATGCTTGGGAATGATAAAGGGATTGGGAATGAGCAAGAAAACAAAAATAAGCAAATGAGAACATCTTTTACAGCTAATAATGATAATAGGTCATGGAATGAATCATGTAAAAATGCAACTTTGCATTCAAGATTAAGATGAAAATGGAAGGAAAAAAGAATATAAAATTTTGGCATATTTAGGATAAATTAAAAGGCAGAGATCCTGGAAGGATAAGTAAAGAAATTGGTTCATGAAGACCTGCAATTATATTATAGTAATGGAAATAGAGAATAAAAATGCATATAAAAATCTATATAGGAAAAATGGGCAGAACTTCATAATATTGGGCTAAAGGACAGGGGAAGAATTAAGAAATTTTATTGCTAGAGAGTATCTTAATGTTCATCTAGTTTAAATTTCTAATTTTATAGAAAAACCCAAAGTGAACCAAAAGCCTTAGGAACTATTTGTCTTGTCCAGAGTTGCACAACAAATTCATGGAAAAGCCAAATTAGAACTTACATCTTGTAATTGCTAATCTAGTGAGCTTCTAAGCCAGGCTCACAGACAGTATTCACAGCAGTAGGGAAGTCAAGTAGGAGAGTTCATTGAATTAAAAAAATATATGATGAGTAGAGTTGGGAAGGAAGGGATTTTATGATGTCTCCTAGTTTTGTGAATCAGGAATTGGATGATACAATTCACAAATATGGAGATGAAAAGATTTGAGAGATAATGATAAGCTCAGTCTGGAACCTGTTGCATTTCAGGTGCCTCTGAGCCATGTGGGTAGAGATAACCAGGAGAACTCTGAGCTGGAAAAATTTAATGAGATCTCATTCTCATAGAAACTGTCGAAGCTACAAAAGTGTGCATGAGATGAAATGGGTCAAATTAAAACAACTTTGAGGCTGTCACATTATACATAAACTTACTATAAAGACTGCTTCTACCCTCAGAGCACAGATGTACATTTTTAAGTTCTCGGTGAATATAAAATAAATTGATTTGACGAATTTCATCTATGTCTGTTAATGAGACAAGTCCTTAGTGGCTAAGTTATTATTATTACTATTTTTTTGAGACAGAGTCTTGTTCTGTTGCCCAGGCTGGAGTACAATGGCACAATCTCGGCTCACTGCAACCTCTGCCTCCTGGTTTCAAGCAATTTTCCTGTCTCAATCTCCCGAGTAGTTGGGATTACAGGCGCCCACCACCATACCTGGCTAGTTTTTGTATTTTTAGTAGAGATGAGGTTTCACCATGTTGGCCAGCCTGGTCTCAAACTCCTGACCTCAGGTGATCCATGTGCCTCAGCGTCCCAAAGTGCTGGGATTACAGGCCTGAGCCACTGTGGCTAGCTGGCTAACATTACTTTTAACAAATTTTCTGATGATGCCACTCTGATGAGAAGTTAATAAGGGCCCCTGTGCAAATGCTTTATTTTAGTTTTAGCAAAAACTTCAGTCTTTTAGCACATCCTTTTACAAAGATAACATTGGTTATTCCCAAAAAGATAAAATAAATGACAGTCTTTCCCTTCGAAGACTTTACAAGGCAGACATAAAATCTGAGCACATGAGAGTTGGAAAATAATTATCATCATAACTCAGTTGGATATATATTATAAATAAATATATAGGACAAAAATGCACCTCTGGAACAACAATATAAATCTTGGTTTAAGTGAATAAATACTGAATAGGTTCACAAGAATAAAAGAGTAAAAATCTGGTAGAATGAATGAGAGAAGTCTTTCCAGAGAAGGCAAGTTTTAGCTAGGTTTAGAAAATTATAAATTTTATGAGAAGCATAATCTAAGGCAAAAAGAAAGTAACCAAAAGTTCTGTGAGAAACAACAATGTGACTGCTTTTACATATAATTGGAAAGATGAGGGGGATCAGGTAAACGAAAGTTCTTAAGAAAATAGGCTGAAGAGTTTTATCTGCTATGGAAAGGTATCACTAAAAACTCTCAAAATAGGCCGGGTGCAGTGGCTCACGTGTATAATCCCAGCACTTTGGGAGACCGAGGTGGGCAGATCACATGGTCAAAACATAGAGACCATCCTAGCCAACATGGTGAAACCTGTCTCTACTAAAAATACAAAAATTAGTTGGGCGTGCTGGTGTGTGCTTGTAGTCTCAGCTACTCAGGAGCCTGAGGCGGAAGAATCACTTCAACCAGGAGGCGGAGGTGGCAGTGAGCCGAGATTGTCACCACTCGCCTGGTGACAGAGTGAGGCTCCACTTCAAAAAACAAAAAAGAGAAAACTAAAACTCTCAAAATAAAATATGATTAAAGCTTTAATTATAAATTCACGATTTTAACTTTTTTGGACCACACTATCAGACAACAAGTGAAACTAATATGTTTCAGTATAAGTACAAAGTTAAACAACTCTAGTGCTTAAGGAGTTTCTAATTTAGTTATTCTTGGCATGGTTATATAGAGCATCTCAAAACCTAAATTCTGGTAATGTCAATATGCCCATCATTTCAGAATCTGTCATACTTGAAAGCAACACCGTCTTCCCTAAAAGAAGCATCTGTTTATCCTTATGTTCCTTCAAATCTGTGGCAGGAAAAGCAAGTATAGTTTTATGTATACAACTCTGAACTGCTTAATGTTAAGCTATGGAATACTGTCAGTAAATATTATGGCAAAGTTGCTCATGGACAATTAAACACTTAAGATGTTTTAGGCTTTGGAAAATTGCAACTAGTTTTATCAATCTCTAACCTCAATTTATAATCTTTAGGCCCTAATGTCCACACCAAATGAATCTTGCAGGCAGATGTCAAAAATCAAAGTATCTACTCATATTTTTTTTTAATCCAATCAACTCTCCTACTTGACTTCCCTACCGCTGTGAATACTGTCTGAGAGCCTGGCTTAGAAGCTCACTAGATTAGCAGTTACAAGATGTGAGTTCTAATTTGGCTTTTAATGTCTCTCTGATCTTTCACTTCTTCATCACTTTCTCATCTGAGCTATAAAAATAACCTCCAAATTAGCTTATTGCCCCCATCTTTCTTGTTCATATTGTTATCAAAGTGATCTTTCTAAAATATATCTAATGTCACTTCCCTTCAGTGGCTGCTAAAAACCTATGGGATATAATCTAAATTATTCAGCTTGACATAGAGTCTTCTGTAGTACCAAACAAGCTTCCTTCACACTCAACTGTAGACTGCGCATACATTTGTCACAGCATTTTTTTGTTTCTTTTTTTTTGCAGGAGACCAGAATTTTATTATTACTCAAATCAGCCTCCCCGAAAACTCAGGGATCAGAGTTTTTAAGGATAATTTGGCAGGTAGGGAGCCAGTGAGTCAGGAGTGCTGATTGATTGGCTCGAGGATGAAATCATAGGGACTCGAAGCTGTCCTCTTATGCTGAGTCAGTTCGTAGGTGGGGGCTGCAGACTTGGTTGGCAGGTCCAGGTGGGGCCATCCAGTTGTCAGAAATGCAAAAACCTGAAAAGACATCTCAAAAAGCAGATCTTAGGTTCACAATAGTGATGTTACCTTTAAGAGTAGCTGGGGAAGTTGCAAATCTTAGGACCTCCAGAATAATGGCTGGTAATATTTAGAATCCCAGTCCCTCTCATCCTAACTTGGTGGCTGGTGGCCTTTTATTCATTTTACAAGAACAGTCTAACTTTTGGGAATGGCTGTTATTTAAACTATAAACTAAATTTCTTCCCAAGGCTAGTTCGGCCTATGCCCAGGAATGGACAAGGAGAGTTTGGAAGTTAAAAGCAAGAGGCAGTTGGTTAGGTCTGATATCTTTCACTGTCCCAGCATTTTCAACACTTTATTAAATGTTTACAAATCCATCTCTCTACACTAGTTTTGAAGCTTCTGGAAGGTATGGATTATGATTTGGTGATTTTTTTATCTTGCCATCATCTAGCACAGTGCTAGACATATGGCAGGTGCTCAAAAAAAAATAGTTTTTTGAGTGATTTAGTCAGATAATTAAATAATTAAATTGCACTTTATTGGAGAGACAAGGCTAATTTATTCACGTGGATTTTCTGTTTGTGTCCTTTGCTCTTTGACCTCTCAGGGCACAATTGTTTTCTTGAACTGTCATTATTTTTTTAAATTATATTTTATCTCCTTCAGCTATACAGAAATGTGTGACCACTTAGCAGTTTGAATTCCAAAACAACACACCTGAAAAAATCCTTTTAATATAATTAATAGAAGTTTTACACTATGAATTAAAAAGATTTTTAGTGTTTCTCATTATAGATTCAGCCTTTAAGCTATATTGACTTTTAAATCTGTTTTTATTACAAATAATCTCAAAGTTTGACTGGGGGTGCCTCTAGGCTTAAGTATTTTTTTATGTTTAGTGCTCACTCTGTATTTAAATATGGAATAAATTCCAGGATATCTTTAAAATAAGATAGCAAAATTACTTATATGTAAGTGATTTTATTGAAGAACATCAGAGCTGATGTGATAGGAATGCAATTCTTAATATTGCTCTATCATATTAAATCTGAAAAAGTAAATTATATAAATCACAGTTTGTGTATATTGTGTTCATTTTTAATCTTTTTACAAATGCATACTTTTTTCTTTAAAAATGTATGTGCTGATAATTTTCATATACTGTCTTATTTTTTAAAAGGCATATACTTTTGCCAGGTAATAGTTTTATTTTAGCTGAGATAACAGATTTTTCTCAGATGTTTCACGTTCCAATTTGAATAATATTGTGTCTTCTATTATAAAAATGCTATGGAAATCTGGAATTCATGGATCACTAGTTTTGATTCGTAGTGTGTCTTGGAAACAATCCCATATGAGAAATGGCCCTGAGCAGATGTGCTTAGTCATAGAATTGCCAGACAGTTCCTTATGTGTTGGCAGCTAGTTTTCCGAGCATGGAAAACAGGTTTTAAGATAAGAAATAGGGCTTTGCTGTCAGTTTTCCATTTTTTCACACTGTTTTACTTTAATGTTATTTACAGGGATTACTGTTACCTTTATTCAATAATGTTTATATTTTTTCCTCTCAATCTTTAAGAGACAGAAGATTATTAGACTTCTAGAACACACTAGTCAAGAGTTTTAATTAATATTAACATTTCTTGTTTGGGGGATCTGGCAAGAATAAAACAATCCATAACATCATTGTTCAAAACTTTTGCCTCTAAAAGTAGATTACTGTTTTCTGTCAAAATATATTTTAATTGATGTTTATATCTTTGTTTTGCAAATACTCTACATTTGTACACCTGTCCTTAAAAATGTGGTTCTGTGTGGTGTGAAATTTAAAAGGCATAGGCTTTGAAGTCAGCTCTAGTTTTTTATTCTGGCTCTGCCATTGTCTTAGTCTATTGGGCTACTATAACAAAATGCCTCATAACTGAATAGCTCATAAACAACAGAAATGTATTTCTTACAGTCTGGAGGCTGGGAAGTTCAAAGTTAAGAAAGTGGTAGATTTGGTGTCTGGTGAAGGACTGTGTCCTGATTATACATGATGTCTTCTCTCTTTGTCTTCACACAGTAAAAGAGGCAAATAAGGCTCCCTTGGGCCTCTCTTATGAAGGCATTAATCCAATATTTGAGGGCACTGCTATCATGACCTAATCATCTCCCAAAAGGCCCTTCCTCCTAATATCATTACATTGAGAGTTAAATGAAAGTTGTATTTATATGAGATTTCAACATATGAATTTTGCAGGGACAGAGATATTCAGACCAAAGCAGCCATTTACTGGTGACTGACTTGGGTAGGTTGTTTAACTGCATGAACTTCAGTTTCCTCATTGCTATAATGAAAATGAAGTGACCTTCCTTGCAGTGTTGAAATGTAATATAACTTACTGTCTTTGCCCACCTCCCTTCTACTTTTGTATCCAACCTATGTAGGTAGGATATTACAATATTTACAAATTATCTACTAGTAGACTAGGAGTTGGTATTAATCTTGTAATAAGTAGTGGATTATTAACCTCCAGAGACCTGGGAAATCAGCCTTTTGTTGTTGCTGCTGTAATTTCTAGCACCACAGGAAGCATTTCTTTCTTTCTCCCTTTTTCTATTATGTTGTATCCCCATTTCTTGGCAACTATACAATCCCAAATTCTTTCTCTTCTCTCTTATATGTTGTTTCAGTTCTATTCTTTTTCTTTTGAAATCTTAGTTTCTCTTTTGCAGGGTTCTGTTAAGACCTCAGATGTATAGACCTCCCTGATGACTCTTCAGATATTTTCTTCTTCCCATTCTTTGATGTTGCTTGGAAGAATTTGTATTTGTTATAGTCACTCTTTGGAATTTTCTGCAGTTTGGATTCAGCTCCACCTATCTATTCTTGTCAAGAATTACTGGTACCCTTTTTGCCTTAAAAAATGCCTACCTCATTCTCCTTGGTTGTTGATTTTCCTTGATTGATTATTTTTTCTTCCTTTCTTGAACATTTCTCTACCAGGACTTTTGTGTCTATGCCATGATTTCTTCTCTGACTTTTGTTGCCTTTTTTTTTTAAATTGTGTTTTAGGTTTTGGGGTACATGTGAAGAACATGCAAGATTGTTGCATAGGTATATAAGTGGCAATGTGGTTTGCTGCCTTCCTCCCCATCACCTATATCTGGCATTTCTCCCCATGTTATCTCTCCCCAACTCCCCTCCTCCGCTGTCCCTCCCCTAGTTCCCCACAACAGACCTCAGTGTGTGATGCTCCCCTCCCTGTGTCCATGTGTTCTCACTGTTCAACCCCCACTTACCAGTGAGAACATGTGGTGTTTGATTTTCTGCTCTTGAGTCAGTTTGCTGAGAATGATGGTTTCCAGGTTCATCCATTTTTTTTTTAATTTTTATTTTTTGCTTATTTTGCTTTCCCCATTTCCTTTTCCTACCTAGAAAAAAGTATATATTTCTTAAATTTCTAACCATGTGACTCAATTTTCCTCTTTCATAGATGATCGTATCTATCCTACCCAATTTAAACTTTTAGCTCAATGTTTTCTAAGCACACACCTCTAACCTTGATCACTTTGTTGAGTTCCATAATTGAATTGCTAGGTCAGTGGTTTTCAAACATTTTATTTTTTAACAGTAAACTCCTTTTTAAAAAAGAAATCTTATACATGGAACCTCAAAATTTAAGTGTATAGAAGTCGAATTGCTATAACTGAAGGAGTAGAGGGCCTCCCCATCTTACTAGCTAATGCCATCATCAAACCTCAGAATTTTACTTGATTGCTTTCTTTTGCTTCACCTCTACTTCTGGTCATGTTGGCTCTATGTACAGATGATCACAAATTCAGTCATCATCAATATCACCTCCACTCCACCATCTCTTATTTACAGTAGTCTTGTCTCTGGTCTACCTGCTTTCACTCTTATTCCACTGCGATTCATTCTCCATACAATATATCACATCATTTACCTGCTTCGGACCCTCCAGTGGATTTACATTGCAATTGGAACACATTCCAAAATTCCTGCTATATCCAGAAGGCCCTTATGTGATCTGACCTCTACCTTCCTCTCTGACTTTATCTTACACTTTTTTCTCTGTGATAGATCTGGCTTAATTGTCATTTCTTTTTCTCATCTTCTTTCATTTATTCTTAATTATATTTGCCTGTAATTCTCCTACCTCAAATTTTCTTCAGTTTACATCATCATCCTTTAGGTCATAGCTCAGATTTTCTACCATAGATGTCCCATGTCTTTCCTGTTCCCTTGTTTCATCTCCTTTTAACATTGTTACTTTCTTTAATTACCCGATTCCCTGAAATACTTGTTGTCTGTCTCCCTCCATTACACCATAAACTTTATGAGACAGGGGCTTTATCTTCCTTGTTTGCCACTGCATCACCAGTGCTGATGACAGGGCTTCATATAGTGCATGTAGGTGCTCAGTAGACAGTACTTAGTATAGTACATGTAGGTGCTCAGTAAAATAACTGTAAGATTCCTGAGAAACAGGTAA
Source organism: Cacajao melanocephalus (assembly GCA_963573385.1). Lineage (NCBI taxonomy): Eukaryota > Metazoa > Chordata > Mammalia > Primates > Pitheciidae > Cacajao > Cacajao melanocephalus. The sequence continues at coordinate 3,194 of CAUYLG010006409.1, read as the reverse complement.
AACAAACAAAAAACTGATGAGCCACCAGCACTTAAAGCTCAACATGTCCAAACTATATTCACAGTGTTTGGCATATTATAAACATTCAGTAATTATTTGTTCAAAGAATGAATGCATAGAATCCCTTAAATTCTCTTTGTGGTTAAACGCACTCTGAATGAAGAGACTACCTAAACAGGCTTTGTGTGAGCAAGAAGGCTGTTTATTCATCCGGGTGCAAGTGGGCTGAGTCCGAAAAGAGAGTCTGCGGAGGGTGGTGGGATAGGAGTTGGTTTTATAGGTTTGGGGTAGGCAGTGGAAAGTTACAGAAGTTACAGTTCAGGCCGGTTTTTGCAAGCCAGAGGGATGTTACTGGGGGTGGGTGTCACAAGGTCCAAGATCCAGAGTGACAAAATTGGCTTATCAGTTGAGTCAGGGACGCTTGAGGCAGGAACAATGGCAGAATGTTGCAAGGTTGGTTAGTCAGGCCGCAGGGTCCAGTGTCACAAGGTTGACTTAGACTTTCTGGCTCCGGGAGTACATCTGGAGGTGTACGTGTGGGTCACAGGGGTCACCTTGGTGTAGTCCATGGTGCAGTCAATTCAAAGAACCTTCCATTTGTAAAATCTACACTCTCTCTCTCACTCTGGTTTAGACTTTTCCTCCCTCTTGCTCATTTATTAAAACACATTGGTTACAGAGAGAGACAGAACTATCATTCTAGTCTATTCTTTTTCACAAATGTCAGCTTTAAATTTCTAAAGTGTAGCTCTGATACTGTTATTGGTACAGTTCCCCATTGGCCTTAAAATTGATATAGATTACTTAACTGTCAATTAAGGTCACTGGCATTTTAGTCCCCATGACCTTACAGTCTTATTTCTCATCTGCCCTAAATAAGCCCTACACTTACCTACCTTTATGCTTGTGCTTATCTTGTTTCTTCGTAAAACTTTCTCTGTCTCCTCTTGTGAGATATGTAATTCCTCTGCCAATTCTTGTTTTAAATACCTCCCACTTCAGTATCCTCCCAGCTAAATGTAAATGTGGTACATACTCTGAATCATAATGCTTTATTTTAATCTTTTGTGTTGTTTAACATATGCTTGCTTTTTGGCCCTCCTCAAGATTACTATAGCACGCCTATCTTTGTGTGTTTTCTACCACATTATTGTAGTATCTCAAACATTGCAGGCATGAAGTAAATGCCTGCAATGTCTGTTGCTTAAGAGATTTGTATAGTCTGATTAATAATGGAGTATGAATTAATATTTTCTGCACTTTGTCAGCGTTACCCAAAGTTGCATGACTCTCAGACTATTCTTGTAATCATTGTTTATAAAAGAGTAAATTGTCAATTGTGCAGTAATTTTGTAAAATCTAAGACAGTGAATATACATCAGAATCCCCTGTGGAGATTCTGAGAAACAAAGATGACGAAGTACTGCCTGCAGACATTCTGAATAAATAAGTCTCAGATTGAGCCTATCCATATATGATGTGAAAAAGCCTATGCATATTAGTTGCAAAAAGCTCACTTTCATATACATAAAGTATGGACACTACTGCTAGTATCATAGAAAATTATATCTAACATAGAAACTAGAATTTTGAATTACCTAAAACTATATATAATTTTGAATTAACATCGAGTGTCTTATAAATAATATACAAATGAAGTATTTAAAGACTGAAGAGCCACTACTTTAGAAAGTTTTGATAGCTAATTGTATGGATTATATCCACTGCTTTTAGAATTTCTTCAGAAGCCTTCTGTATTTGAATGGGTTTCATTATTAGACTGCCACTAAAGATTGGGAAGAGAAAAAAATGGAAATATAACTTTATCCACTTTTGCTCCTTGCTCAATTTCCTAAAAGCAGTAGTGATTTGAAAAGTTTAGAACTTTGTGTAAAATTATGTTTGAGGATTTTCTAAAGTTTCTAAGTGTAAATGATTGCCTTTATTATACTGGTTAATTATAGAAGTCCTTATTACAGTATCTAATGCATGCATTTTTTTAATTTTAAAGAAGGAAAAGGTTAAGAATATCTATCAAATCAGTAAAAACTAGCTTTTATATCTCTCAGAATCTTACTATTTTTCATTGTATGCAAAAAAGTATTACAAACATTTGTAGGATTCCTTTTGAGAGTGCAGGAAGAAATAGATAAAAATTTGTCTTAAAATAGACTCATTGTACTTGATGTTAAGTCTCAAGAAACTGTATTGATAACTAAAGCATTTTAATTTCTGTCTAAGTAGATGGTATAATTTAAATCTAGTATTATATCCTATTCTTCATGTTATATTTGATTAAATTTTGCTTAACAGTTTTATTTTTTCAAAGATTTCGTTCAAATCTGTTTATTATCATAAGCAATGAAAAAATACATTAATGAAAACTCCAAGGAATATAAAGTAGATTAACAAGCATACCTGAAAATAAAGTAATATGCTTTTTAGAATATTTATTTGAAGCAAAAGTAAAATCCTTGGGTAGTTATGACATCAAGATTTTTTTTTTTGAAAGAAAGAAAAAGAGAGAAAAGAAGAAAGAAAGTGAAAGAAAGAAAAAAAAAGAATGTAAGAGAGAAAGAAAGAGGAAGAGAAAGACGGAGAGAGAACGGGATTCTTATTCTATTGCCCAAGCTAGAATGCAGTCTAAAAATGGGTATTAAAAACCTCTTTTATGCCAATAATTGTGCTTAACAATGGAGACAGGAAGGAATAAGGGATGAAAATAATAAACAAGCAGCCAACCAATATTTTTATTTAAACCTGTGAAATGCTATGCAATAGCTGAGGAGTGATTTACTTCCAATTATGTGGTCACTTTTAAAAAAGGTGTAGTGTGATACTGAGAATAATGTATGTTCTGTGGATTTGGGGTGGAAAGTTCTGTTAATATTTGTTAAGTTTACTTGTTCCAGGTCTGAGTTCAAGTCCTGGATATCCTTGTTAATTTTCTATCTCATTGATCTGCCGAATATTGACAGTATAATGTTAAAGTCTCCCACTATTATTGGGTGCGAGTCTAAGTCTCTTTATAAGTCATTAAGAACCTGCCTTATGTATCTGGGTGTTCCTGTATTGGGTGCGTATATATTTAGGATCGTTAGCTCTTCTTGTTGCATTGATCCTTTCACTACCATGTAATGTCCCTCTTTGTTTCTTATGGTCTTTGTTGCTTTAAAGTCTGTCTTATCAGAGAC
>CAUYLG010006408.1:0-50976 GCA_963573385.1 Cacajao melanocephalus | reverse complement strand
ATCCCTTATTCCTTCCTGTCTCCATTGTTAAGCACAATTATTGGCATAAAAGAGGTTTTTAATACCCATTTTTAGACTGCATTCTAGCCTGGGCAATAGAACAAGAATCCCGTTCTCTCTCCCTCTTTCTCTTCTTCTTTTTCTCTCTTACATTCTTTTTTCTTTCTTTCACTCTTTCTTTCTTTCTTTCAAAAAAAAAAAATAAAGAATATCAGAAACATGAAAAAAAAAATGAAGTGTCCTTTGTATACTACAGGAATTCTGTTCTCAGTGGTAGTGAGAGGCTAAGAATTCTGATCAGATGCTTTTTACCTTGTGAAACAGTAAGAGTGATTCGCAGAGACAATCAGCTTTATATGGTTAAGGGATAGCTTATCAAGATAGAGTCGACTCTCTCCCCAATTAGAAATGCTGTATGATAACTTCTGCTGCACCAAACTCAAGTTGCTGCTGCCACTGTTTAGGTATTCAAGATACTTACAAAAATCCTTCTGAAATTGAAAAGTAATTACAGTGGTCATCTCCTATTGAGTATTTACCATGTGCCAGGCATTGTTCCAAAGGTTTTCAATATAAGATCTCACTTCATACTTGAAAAAGAGAAGCATCTTCCAACATTCAGAAACAGGTCTGGCACTCATTTAGGAGTGGGGCCTGGTCCTTATAGCCACAGTATTCTCCTGAAGGACATAAACAGTCTCACAGAACAATATAAGATCAAGTCACTCTGTGACCATGATTAAATAGAGACTAAAAAATACTTTTGTGTAATCACAAAAATACCAGTCATCCCCATTTCTCTCCAGCTCATGAGTCACTACTGCTATAGATTCACTTTAGCCTGCATCCCTAGATAATATTTATTAAGATGTTCAATCATGGAATTATCTCTCCTTTCTGACATCACCTGTCCTGAGCAAATCTCACTTCCTTGAATCCTCCCTAATGGAGAATAAGCATCCCTGAAGTCACCTAACACAAGACCAAATCCTCTGCTAAGACCTTTTTAACATCTTCTTCCTGAGAACCAGCCCTAAAAACCCCATGGTGTATAATCTCCCTTGTTGCAAATGAGCAACAGACTCAACTTGTTCAATCATAGGTGAAGAAATGAAGATCCATGGAGATTCAGCTAAAGTCCTTGTTGCTTTGTCCTGGGATCCTTAATGAGAGGGCAGATATAAAATCCCTTTTGAGGTGTCACCTGCCCTTGGCTGGGACGTAAGTTTATGCTGAATTAAGCTTAAGTAGTTCAATGAAGCCCTTCACTGTCTGGTTTGTTTTCCATGAAACAGTCTTTTGAAAATATTTTGGTTATTCAGATTCTGTTGCTCCTTGGTGAAACTGTTTTGTTTTCTAGTCTAACACCTGCTCCAATGATCATCTGCCTGCCTGCCTACTGTGTTAATGGTCTACAAGAGAAATAAACTATAATGAGAGGATGAATATAGGTTGGATTAGTTCATCTGAACTGGCCCTGGGGTCCAAGTTCAGATCTCTGACTGGCAAAACCATTTCAAAACTTTACAAGGTATAACACAGATGAACTGTGAAAACATTATGGTAAAAACAGAAGCCAGTCAGAAAAACAAAAACATGTATTTCATCATCCCACTGATAAAAAACATCCAGAATAGACAAATATTACTATTTACAGTGGTTTGCCCAGGAGTGGTGATGGGGTTAGGAAGGACTAGGGAGTCATCTTTTTAAGTAACAAGGCCCAATCTAAAATCAGCAGTCTTTTTTCTCCTTTAAATTTGTTGTATTTATTGCTGCAAGTTGAGGATACTGAATTTTACAACCTTTCCAAGGACAAGTGACAACAAAGGGAATTTAAAATAGCAGGTAAAATCCCATCTGAACTAATTTCACAGATAATCAAATTATTTTTTTTAAAATCTGAGAGTAACTATACTAAACATTATATTCTCCACCCCCAGAAAGACAAGATACCTCTCAGAGATGTTCTTTAACAAATTACTAAGTAAAATTAAGTATTCTTATAGAACTTATAGGGGAAAAAGTACCATGCACATCTTCCTTTTCTCCCTCTCAAATTTATTGACTGCCTTCAATATCCCAAGGAATTTACCCTTTTCTGTATGGCTTTGTTTTAGTATGTAAGTTTGGAGTTAAGATAGGTTTGTTCAGAGCGACATTTGCCATGAAGGCAAGGAAAAAAAAAGTCACAATGGGGTCAGGTGCAGTGGCTTATGCTTGCAATCCCAGCACTTTGGGAGGGTGAGGCAGGCAAATCACTTGAGGTCAGGAGTTTGAGACCAGCCTGGCCAAAATGGTGAAATCTTGTCTCTATTAAAAATACAAAAATGAGCCAGGTATGGTGGCGGGTGCCTGTAATCCCAGCTACTCAGGAGGCTGAGGCAGGAGAATCCCTTAAACCGAGGTGGAGGCTGCAGTGAGCTGACATCGTGTCATAGCACTCTAGCCTGTGCGACAGAGCAAGACTCTGGCAAAAAAACAAAGCAAACAAAAACCCCAAAACATGAAACAAACCACATTGGGGTTATCTGATTATATGATATTCAGATCAGAGTGGTTCCCATGTCCACTTTATAGAATCCATATTTACAATAATATATAGGAAACAGATCACACTTACGTAACTGAAAGGTTTATTCTACTTTTTTTTTTTTTTTGAGACATTGTTTTGCTGTTGTTGCTCAGGATGATTTTGGCTTACCACAACCGACACATGGGTTCAACATATTCTCCTGCCACAGCCACCTGAGTAGGTGGGATTATAGGCCTGCACCACCACGTCCAGCTAATTTTTTTTGTATTTTTAGTAGGGGTTTCTCCATGTTGGTCAGGCTGGTCTCAAACTCCTGATCTCAGGTGATCCGCCCACCTCAGCCTCTCAAAGTGCTGGGATTACAGGTGTGAGCCACCACGCTCAGCCTACTTATTAAAGTAATAAGATCATAAAGGGCCATGCGCAGTGGCTCACGCCTGTAATCCCAGCACTTTGGGAGGCTGAGGTGGGCGGATCACTTGAGGTCAGGAGACCAGCCTGGTTGACACGGTGAAACTGTCTCTACTAAAAATACATATTAGTTGGGTGTGGTGGCTGTGCCTACAGTCCCAGCTACTTGGGTGGCTGAGGCAGGAGAATCGCTTGAACCTGGGAGGCAGAGGTTGTAGTGAGCTAAGATCGTGCTACTGCATTCCAGCCTGGGTGACAGGCGAGATTCGGTCTCAAACAAAAGCAAAAACAAAGCCATCATAAAGGCATAACCTGAACTGATTATATATACTTGGGAGTGGTAAAAGATGACTATTTCACATGCCTAGTTAGGAAGATATTTACATTTGGGTTGCTACTTTCTTAAATGATTAAAATTGTAATAATTCAGTATGCAGTTTGTTATTCAGCAGGTACCAAGATGTTTTCAATTAAAGACTCTGGTAGTTCAGTAAAAACTTGGTTGTATCAACAAATAGCTATGATTTCTTGAAATTAAATATTTTGTTGGATGTGTGTTCATGTAAATTCTTCAAAACTATCTTGACCCCAATTCAGGAATATGAACTTCAGTGGCTGCTATGGATAAAATCATTTCTCCCAAAAAGACTCTACGTCTTGGCTGCTGGTGAGATGGCTGAACAGGAACAGCTCTGGTCTGCATCTCCCAGCAACACCAACACAGAAGGAGGGTGAGTTCTGCATTTCCAATGACGTACCTTGTTCATCTCATTGGGACTAGTTAAGCAAGTGAGTGCAGCCCACGGAGGGTGAGCAGAAGCAGGGTGAGGTGTTACCTCACCCAGAAGTGCAAGGAGCCAGGGGCTTCCCTTTCCCAGCCAAGGGAAGCTGTGAGGGACTGTGCTATCTAACCCAGATGCTTTTTCCATGGTTTCTGCAATCCGCAGACTAGGAGATTCCCTCGTGTGCCTATACCACCAGGGGCTTGGGTTTCAAGCACAAAACTGGGCCGCTATTTGGGCAGACACCAAGCTAGTTGTTCTTTTTTTGTACCCCAGTGATGCCTGGAACTCCATCGAGACAGAACCATTCACCACCCTGGAAAGGAGGCTAAATCCAGGGAGCCAAGTGGTCCCGTTCAGCGGGTCCCACTCCTATGGAGCCCAGCAAGCTAAGAACCACTAGCTTGAAATTCTCGCTGCCAGCACAGCAGTCTGAAGCCCACCTGGGACAACGGAGCTTGGTGCTGCCTTTACTGAGGCTTGAGTAGGCAGTTTTCCCCTGACACTGCTAAAAAGGCCTGGAAATTCTGACTGGGCAGAAATCAACACAGCGTGGCAAGGCAGTTGTGACCAGACCGCCTCTCTAGATTCCTCTTCACTGGGCAGGGTATTGCTGAAAGAAAGGCAGCAGCCCCAGTCAGGGGCTTATAGATAAAAATCCCATCTCACTGGGACAGAGCACCTTGGGGAAGGGGTGGCTGTGGGTGCGGCTTCCTTGAACTTAAATGTTCCTGTCTGCAGGCTCTGAAGAGAGTAGCGGATACTGACAAGGAGGGTTCTACCACCACAGCACTCAAGCTCTGCTAAGGGACAAACTACCTCCTCAAGTGGGTCCCTGAACCCCGTGCCTCCTGACTGGGAGACCTGACAAGGGTTGACAGACACCTCATACAGGAGAGCTCTGGCTGGCATCAGGCCAGTGTCCCTCTGGGGCAAATCCTCCAGAGGAAGGAGCAGGCAGCAATCGTTGCTGTTCTGCAGCCTCTGCTGGTGATACCCAGGCAAATAGAGTCTGGAGTGGACCTCCAACAAACTGCAGCAGACCTGCAGAAGTGGGGCCTGTTAGAAGAAAAACTAACAAACAGAAAGCAATAACAACAACATCAACAAAGAACCCCCACACAGAAACCCCATCCAAAGGTCATCAGCCTCAAAGATCAAAGGTAGATAAATCCACGAAGATGAGAAAAACCAGCAAAAAAATGCTGAGAATTTCAAAATCCAGACTGCTTCTTTTCCTCCAAATGATTCTAACTCTTCTCCAGTAAGGGCACAAAACTGGACAGACAATGAGTTTGATGAATTGACGGAAGTAGGCTTCAGAAGGTGGGTAACAAACTCCTCTGAGCTAAAGGAACATGTTCTAACCCAATGCAAGGAAGCTAAGAACCTTGACAAAAGGTTACAGGAATTGTGAACTAGAATAATCAGTTTAGAGAAGAACATAAATGACTTGATAGAGCTGAAAAACACAGCACGAGAACTTCACGAAGCATGCAAAAGTATCAATAGCTGAATGAATCAAGTGGAGTCTGAAGATCAGCTTACTGAAATGAGGCATGACGATAAGATTAGAGAAAAAAGATTCAAAAGGAACAAACAAAGCCTCCAAGAAATATGGGATGCGAACAGACCAAATCTACAACTGATTGGGGTCCCTGAAAGTGACAGGGAGAATGGAACCAAGTTGGAAAACTCACTTCAGGATATTATCCAGGACAGCTTCCTCAACCAAGCAAGACAGGCCAACATTCAAATTCAGGAAATACAGAGAAAACCACAAAGATACTCCTCGAGAAGAGCAATCATCCCAAGACACATAATCGTCAGATTCTCCAAGGTTGAGATGAAGGAAAAATGTTAAGGGCAGCCAGAGAGAAAGGCCAGGTTACCTACAAAGGGAAGTGCATCAGACTAACAGCGGTTATCTCTGCAAAAACCCTAAAAGCCAGAAGAGAGTGGGGGCCAATATTCAACATTCTTAAAGAATTTTCTTTTCTTTCCTTTTTTTTTTTTTTTTTTTGTGATGGAAGGAAAAGAATTTTCAACCCAGAATTTCATATCCAGACAAACTAAGTTTTGTAAGTGAAGGAGAAATAAAATCCTTTACAGACAAGCAAATGCTGAGGGATTTTGTCACCGTCAGTCTTGCCTTACAAGAGCTCCTGAAGGAAGCACTAAATATGGAAAGGAAAAACCGGTACCAGCCACTGCGAAGACACACCAAAATATAAAGACCAATGATACTATAAAGAAACTGCATCAACTAACGTGCAAAATAACCAGCTAGCATCATGATGACAGGATCAAATTTGCATATAACAATATTAACCTTAAATGTACACAGGCTAAATGCCCCAATTAAATGACACAGACTGGCAAATTGGATAAAGAGTCAAGATCCACTGGTGTGCTGTATTGAGGAGACCCATTGCACATGCAAAGATACACACAGACTTGAAATAAAGGGATGGAGTGATATTTACCAACCAAATGGAAAAAAAAAAAAAAAGCAGGGGTTGCAATCCTAGTCTCAGATAAAACAGACTTTAAACCAACAAAGATCAAAAAAGACAAAGAAGGGCTAAATAATGGTAAAGGGATTAATGCAACAAGAAGAGCTAACCATCCTAAATATGTATGCACCCAGTACAGGAGCACCCAGATTTGTAAAGCAAGTTCCTAGAGACTTACAAAGAGACTTAGACTCCCACACAATAACAGTGGGAGACTTTAACACCCCACTGTCAATATTAGACAGGCCAATGAGACAGAAAATTAACAAAGATATTCAGGACTTGAACTCAGCTCTGGACCGATCAGACCTAATAGATGTCTATGGAACTTTCCACCCCAAATCAACAGAATATACATTCTTCTCAGCACCACACAGCACTTATTCTAAAATCAACTTTATAATTCGAAGTAAAACATTCTTCAGTAAATGCAAAGGAACAGAAATAATAACAAACAGCCTCTCAGACCACAGTGCAATCAAATTAAAACTCAGGATTAAGAAACTCACTAAAAACTGCTCAACTACATGGAAACTGAACAACTTGCTCCTGCATGACCACTGGGTAAATAACAACATTAAGGCAGAAATAATAAAGTTCTTTGAAATCAATGAGAACAAAGAGACAACGTACCAGAATCTCTGGGACACAGATAAAGTAGTATTTGGAGGGAAATTTATAGCACTAAATGCCTAGAAGAGAAACGAGGAAATATCTAAAATTGACACCCTAACATCACAATTAAAAGAACTAGAGAAGCAAGAGCAAACAAATTCAAAAGCTAGCAGAAGACAAGAAATAATGAAAATCAGAGCAAAACTGAAGGAGACCGAGACACAAAAAACCCTCCCCCCCAAAAATCAATAAATCCAGGAGCTGGTGTTTTGAAAAGATTAACAAAATAGATAGACTGCTAGTCAGATTAGTAAAAGAAGAGAGAGAAGGATCAAATAGACACAATAAAAAATGATAAAGGGGATATCATCACTGATCCCACAAAAATACAAACTACCATGAGAGAATACTATAAACACCTCTATGCAAATAAGAGTCTGTATAGTCAAGGCAATCCTAAGAACAAAGCTGGAGGCATCACGCTACCTGGCTTCAAGCAATACTACAAGGCTACAGTAACCAAAACAGCATGGTACTGGTACCAAAACAGATATATAGACCAACAAAACAGAACAGAGGCCTCAGAAATAACCCCACACATCTACAATTATCTGATCTTCGACAAATCTGACAAAAACAATCAATGGGGAAAGGATTGCCTATTTAATCAATGGTGTTGGGAAAACTGGCTAGCTATACGCAGAAAACAGAAACTACACCCCTTCCTTACATGTTATGCAAAAATTAACTCAACATGGATTAAAGCCTTAAACATAAAACCTGAAACTATAAAAACCCTAGAAGAAAACCTAGGCAATATCATTCAAAACATAGGCACGGGCAAAGACTTTATGACTAAAACACCAAAACCAACTGCAACAAAAGCCAAAATTGACAAATGAGATCTAATTAAACTAAAGAGCTTCTGCACAGCAAAAGAAACTGATCAGAGTGAACAGGCAACCTACAGAATGGGAGAAAATTTTTGCAATCTATCGACAAAGGTCTAATATCCAGAATCTACAAGGAACATAAACAAATTTACAAGAAAAAAGCAAACAACCCCATCAAAAAGTGGGCTAAGAATATGAACAGACACTTCTCAAAAGATGACATGTATGTGGCCAACAAACATATGAAAAAAAGTTCATCAGTGGTCATTAGAGAAATGCACATCAAAACCACAATGAGATAGCATCTCATTCCAGTGAGAATGGCGATCATTAAAAAGTCTGGAAACAGCAGATGCTGGCAAGGAAGCAGAGAAATAGGATGCTTTTACAATGTTGGTGGGAGTGTAAATTAGTTCAACCATTGTGGAAGACAGTGTGGCGATTCCTCAATGATTTAGAACTAGAAATATCATTTGACCCAGCAATCCCATTACTGGGTTTATACTCAAAGGATTATAAATCATTCTACTATGAAGACACACGTGCACATATGTTTATTGCAGCACTATTTACAATAGCAAAGACTTAGAACCTATCCAAATGCCCATCAATGATAGACTGGATAAAGAAAATGTGGCACATATACACCAAAGAATACTATGCAGCCATAAAAAAGAATGAGTTCATGTCCTTCACAGGGGCATGGATGAAGCTGGAAACCATCATCCTTAGCAAACTAACATGGGAACAGAAAACCAAACACCACATGTTCTCACTCATAAGTGGGAGCTGAACAATGAGAACCCATGGACACAGGGAGGGGAACATCACACACTGGGGCCTGACAAGCGGGGTTGGGGGAAAGGGGAGGGAGAGCATTAGGACAAATACCTAATGCATGCAGGGCTTAAAATCTGGATGACAGGGTGACAAGTGCAGCAAAGCACCATGGCACACGTATACCTATGTAACAAACCTGCATGTTCAGCACATGTGTCCCAGAACTTCAAGTTAAAAAAAAAAAAAAAAAAAGAAAGACACTACATGTTAATCCTTGGTACCAATGAATGTGACCTTATTTGGAAACAGGGTCTTTGCAGGTGTAATCAAGTTAAGATGAGGTCATGCTTGATTACGGTTCGTCCTGAATCCAAAGATTGGTATACTTTTATGGAGAGAAAGATCTGAAGCCAGTGACCTAAGAGAGAGACAGGGAAGGTCACCTGAAGACAAATGCAGATACTAAAGTACAATATCAGATACTGGAGCTACAAGCCAAAGGACACCAAGGATTGTGGGCAGCTGCCACAGGCTGGAAGAGGCAAGGAAGGATTCTTCCCTACAATCTTCAAAGAGAGAAAGGCCCTTCAAAGGGAAGTAACACCTGCAGTTTAGACTTCTGGCCTCCTAAACTGTGAGATAATAAATTTGTTTTAAACCATTCAGTTTATGGTACTTTGTTGCAGCAGCCCAGGGAAACTCACAGAGGGTAAAAACACAAGAAACTAACAAAGTTAATATGGTCTTCCTAGTTCTCCAATCTTATGGACAAATCTGTATTATTCACTGGTGGCTTTTATTCTATCCTTCCCAAACCTGAATATAGTTATTTGCCAAGGATTAGTCCCTTGGTTTTGGCTCTTCTGTTTTTTCCTATTGAGACTGAATTTGCCACTACTAGTAGAAAACTCCCAAGTTGGTAGTCTCACTAATCTTGTCTTTTCTACTGCTTTTGGCATGACACTGCTTGACCATCATTCAAGCACAATTTACACAGAATTGACCTTGATGATTTACTCTCAAAACTGGATTCTGACCACCTTCCACTGATTTTCATACTGCAATAACTGCACTGAATAGATTCATATGACTGCCATTATTTTCTACAGCACTAAGGAAGAAAAAAGCAACTGTAAAAGATTTCCAACTGTAAGACATTAGCTGGATTCAGAAATAACAAAATATGAAAAATTGTGACTTTGAATCAATGGAATATAATAAAGTGTTGCCACTATTTCCTAGTCATCAGAGTACTTTAACCTCTCCTGTTCTTTCAATACACATATTCAGTATCATCAGGTACCAAGTCTTTCTTTATAAAGTCTTGTAATAGCTGTTTTCTTTCACATGATTTGAGTCTTCATCCACACCAAGTTAACTGTACTGCAACTGGTCTTTGAGATTGTCTCCATACAACCAAACTCACTGCATGTCAACACCAATTTTCCTAAAATATCTGCATATGTTTTATTTTTTTATCCCTTTAATGTAGACTCCTTACTAGCTACCACTAAGATAAAAATCCAAGCTTATTTGGTGTACTTGAGGCAGATATTGCTAGTTGCATACTCAATATCCATTCTGCTCTAATTTTGTTCAAGGCATTTATGTACCCAACTAATATACATTATCTTCCCAGATTTCCTTGCAGTTAGGAAAGACTACGGGACACAGACCAGCAGAAGTTTTTTTAGCAATTTCTGAGAACATAGGTGCTTTCTTGATACAAGCATTGCCCCTTTCTAGAATACAAAGCTGAAGATGAAGTGAGCATCCTATGGATGAAACCAACAAACTGAAGATGGCAGATTATAAATATACAAGTCGCTTAGGTCACTGATTACACTGAAGATTGACTGTACCAGCCTTGGACTTTTATTTCTCAAAACTTTACGTGATAAAAATAAAACCTTGCTATGGTTTAAGTTACTGTAGAAGGGATTCCGTTACCTGTACTTAAATGCAACCCTTACTGAAACTAGGATTCAAGGCACTTAACAGCCTGCACTCAACTACTCCTTTTTATTTTATCTCCCACTATTTCCTACACTTTCAGGCATCTGTGCTTATTTACATAATTTTGCACTGAATTCACTGTTTACCAAACACACAATGCTCTTCCATACCTCTGTGTTTGCATACATGCTCTGTGCTTTTATGTTTTCACAGAAATGACATTCCCTCACTTGGGTAAACTCTTACTTATTGCATAAGACCCAGCTCAAATACATAGTGTTAACTTGCTCTTTTCTTTGTTGCAACCATACTACTTTGTTCACACTCCAGCACTTTAAATAGTTCACTGTAATCATTTACTTACATATCTGCTTCCCCAATTAGATGATTAATCTCTTCATTGCAGGGGCTATGTGTTTTTCTTTATGTATCATCAATGTTTACTTGGCACATGGTAAGTTTTCAATACATATTTTAATTAAGAATAAAATACAAACTGGATTTAACTGAGTTTTTTGTGTATGTGTATCTGCCTTTGTCCCAACAGATATTACTCAATTATTTCTATCTTCAGCAATGTGAAACTTGTAAAAAATAAGTGATAGTGCTAATGGCATCTTAAACAAATCCAGTCATCGTGTTTTACTCTTTATATATCCTATATGACTGAGCACAAAACTTATCTACCAGGAACTTAAAAATGTTTGAATTGACTTTATAGCACCATGAAAAACACAGAAGACATTATACCTATAGAGGAAGACTGTGGACTAATCAGAAGGTCCTCTTGGACTTGTTCACTTCCTGGAACTGTCTGCTGATCACTCAGGGAACTCTGAGATGCACTGACAGGCTGGGACACTTCCTCATGGACTTCCTCGTCACTTAACCTTTCTACTTTGACCCGGACATCTTCTTCGGTACCTAAAGGCAAGGTAGTTTTTGTGCTCTCACAAGTCACATAATCAGTCATTCTTCTACCAGTCTCAGATGGGCCAGGTAATTCTAAAGTCCGGGTATTTTCTCCTTGCTTAACTTTCTCAGGCTGAATCCTTCGATCAATTCCAAAAGGAAAAGTCCACGGAAAAGCTAAGGAAGAGTCAACTGGTTGGTTTCTATTTTCTGAGTAGGAAGCTGAAGAATTCAGTACCTGGGGTGAACTTGTTTGTGTGCTACACTTTACAGGACTTTCAGGAGACATAACAATGTAGCTTTTACGCTTTCTCCGGGATTCTCGGCAGACAGGAATCGTTCTTTCTACCACACTGCACTCTGAGGACACGGGAGAAATGCTCCCATCTCGAGAAGTAAAATTGCAGTTAGAATTATTTTCTTGCCCAGCATCTAGACCCTTTTCAGGTTGGCTGTTGGGTGTATTCCATAAAATGCTTGATTTCATGAACTCTGAGCACGTGCTGGCAACACTGAACATTTGCATATAGCTGGCTGCTGCTAGAACATCAATAATGTTTTCTGTGTTAATCGATAGAGTGGCTGTGTAAGCATATTCTAAAAGAGGTATAAAGCCAGTCACTGTAACATGATGCAGATCCAACACATTCTTGTTCTCATCCTCGGCTTGGCCTACAAGTTTGGTGCGAAAGAAATCACTGCAAGCTGCTAGTACCACCTTATGTGCCCGGAAGATTTTGTCCTGGACACGAATAGTGATATCACAAAAATGTCCATCATTTCGCAGCATATTTAGCTTTCCAAGCATTTCCTGGCTGTGGGAAGAGGAGCTATGAGTAAATGTTTTCACACCCATCTTTTACTTCCTCTTCTACAGATGCTCTTCAAGGATGCAAATGAATCAGAAATATCCTAAAAAATACATAAAATAAAACATTAATTGATATTTTAGTAGTTTAAATGTGATTTAGATCATTTTCATGTGGCCACTGTACTAAATTAAAAAGCTGAAAGATTATGAGAGAAACTTCAAGATAGGGACTGTACAGAAATATATTCTTCCTATCTGCCTTCCAAATGGTCCAATCAGTGAAGTCTGTGAACCAATGTTTTAATGAGCTGCAGGGCTGCAACAGTTTGTAAATAATGATAATTGTAGAGTGTCTTCTATGTGCCAGACAGTATTTGTAACACTTCACATTTAATAATTAGTTGATCGTCATCATATCTGTCAGTAGGTATATTATTATTCCTGTTTCTAAATGTGAGCATACAGCAGGCAATGCCAGTGTAAACACTATAACAATCCATTACATAATCATCCCTGTGAATGTTTTATGCAGTTAAATGTATAAAGGAAAAGAAAGATGAGAAGAAGAAAAAAATGAAGTGGAAAGAAAAAAACTCAAAATGATTTCAAGATGAATTTAAAAAGGTTGCCAGGCATGGTGGTTCACACCTATAATCCCAGCACTTTGGGAGGCCAATGCAGGCAGATTGCTTGAGCTCAGGAGTCTGAGATCAGCCTGGCCAAGATGGTGAAGCCCTGTCTCTACTAAAAACATACAAAAATTAGCTGGGTATGGTGGCATGGGCTTGTAGTCCCAGCTATTTGGGACGTTGATGTGGAAGGATCACTTGAGCCTGGAAAGCAGAGGCTGCAGTGAGCTGAGATTGCGCTAGTGCACTCCAGCCTTGGTGACAGAGTGAGACCCTGTCAAAAAAAAAAAAAAAAAAAAAAAAAGTACAGACTATTCCAACTTGAGAAGACACAATGATCAATTTGGAACGGTTCCATGTCAGACTTCACAAAAGGATAAGGCATAAATCTGTTTCAAAGCAGCCAGGTAAAGCTACTGAAACAATTATCTTGACCATAATTAGTGACAGAAGTTCAAATGCAAACCCTTCCTAAAGACAACTGACCACAATGAGACACTAGACAGCCAGGGACTGGTCTATGCAAACCATCATTTAATGTATTTGCTGATTTAGGTCTCACAAAAATGAGATGAAGAGGAAGAAAATGGGAGGGCTATATATAAAGTGTTTTGTTCATTTATTGCATCCCAAGAAACTAGCTTCTGCTTTTAAAGCATGGCCTTCAAGAGTGCTTACTTTGGGAGCATGTGGTTGAAGAAAGAAACATGCTTTCAGAGCAAATGAATTAGTTATAATCCAGGGACCATCTGCATGAACAAAGGTGTGAAGGCAAGAAATTAAAAAGTATATTTGGAAAACATGTGCATCAGAGTATTAAAATGAAACGATTTCAATCTTGAATAGGTCCCAAACAATAGATAATGTACTACATTGTCAAGTGAGGCACAAGGGCACCTTATACAAGTGGGTAGTGGAAAACTATTTTCAACCTGAGTTACATCCACCTTCAATCATCTTCCATGTTCAAAGAGTAGATATGAAAAGGATTTTTGCTGAGAGTAATCAGTTTGTTGTGAGTTGGAAACCCCATTCTACTTCCCTGCTTACTCCCCTGCAGGGAAAGGGGCTTCAAGGCATGTTGATCCTTTATCTCTGGTCTATGGAAAATATGTTACACTTGAAAAAACTCTAAAGGGCACATGAGTCTGATTTAAACAACAGCCAAGGCCAAGAAGTACGCCTACTATCTCCCAACATACATAAAGGCAACATAGTGGAGTGGTTGAGAGCACAGACTCTGGAGCCAGAATGCTGGCTCTGCATGCTGGTTCTGTTATTTTTACTTGTGTGACCTTAGGCAAGTCATTAAACAAACCCTCTGTATCTTAATAAAGATAACACAACACACCTAGTAGAGTTCTGAGGATTAAATGATCTAATACATGGTAAGTGTTTAGAATAGTAACTAGCAACATAATCTGATGTTATAGAAACATTAGTTGCTGCTGCTACTAATATTACCATTAAAGACCTTTTCCTCCTGGAAGGGCCAGAAACCACACCACCAAATGAAGAGTGAAAGAAGAAAGTTGGGAAAGACAGAAAGAAAAAGGAGGCAAACCAAACCGGACTCTTCAATTGCAGGCCTGTAGTAGGCCTGAAGTGGGAATGAAGGAAAGCTTTCACTTAACATTATTAGTTCTTGAAAAGATTGTTGGTATTTCCTGAAAGTGATCAGAACAGTTATTAAGACTTGCTCTCCAGGAAGCTAGAGGGAGAACTAGCACCACAGAATAAAATGGCTCATAGCACCTCCTATAAGTCATGCTTGTTCACACACACAGTACAAAGTCTGATATAAGTATGGGATGAGAGGAAGGTGATGATGAGGAAATATAGTTCAGAAACCACAAAGTATAACCTGAAATTTTATAAGTTAGGTAAGTCTCTTTAAAAAAATTTCATCGGGAGTGGTACCTCACACCTGTAATCTCAGGACTTTGGGAGACTAAGGCAGGCGGATCACCAAGGTCAGAAGTTTGAGATCAGCCTGGCTAACATGGTGAAATCCCATCTCTACTAAAAATACAAAATTAGCTGGGCGTGATGGTGCACATCTATAATCTTAGCTACTCGGGAGGCTGAGGCAGAAAAATCACTTGAACCCGGGAGGCAGAGGTTGTAGTGAGCCGAGATCACGCCACTGCACTCCAGCCAGGGCAAAAAGAGCAAAACTCCATTAAAACAATTTTTTTTTCCATTTATCTCTGTGTATAGATGAATATGTATATGTGTAGTTATATGTTTAATTTGGTGCTCATTTAAAATTCTTGAGGAAAGATCAGTACATTTACAATTACTAATTTAGACTTTGAGTATCATTTACAAATAATAAAAATGTATGTGTAGCAGTCTGCAGTTTGAACTATTCAATAATTCAGAAAGTTTACTTCCCACCCATTTTATTCCAAATTACTGATGAAATACTGCTATCAGACATTCTTATGAAAGAGGTATGTTGCTAAACAACATATAATTTAAGGGAATGCAAAAAAAAAAAAAAAAAAAAACCAAAAAACCACAATTTTTTTTTTACAGTTGGGTTGAAAAAATTTTGCCAAATAAGGTATATAGCCTAGTTGATAAAGTAGAATGGCTTAAGTTAGACAAATCTTAGGTTTTAAATTTTCACTTCCCCATTTATCAGCCAGGCATTAAATCTAAGTCAAGTCGTTCATCTCTCTAATGATTCTAATGATGCTTTTTTTTCCTGTTTTTTTCTCATCTGAAAAACAGGAATCATAGAAATTATACTTCCAAGATAGTCAAGAGAATCAGATTAGTGCAATTCCTGGCATTAAGCAAGCATTCGATAAATGTTAGCTATTTATTCACACTAGAAAAAGTGTGAACAAAAATTAAATGGAGATCAAATTTTAAAATGTCTACTCTATTTCTCACAGCATATTCTGAAATCTATATTTTGATATATAGATTAGCTGATAAAAATTATCAGAAGATTCGGGATTAAAACAAAGTAGCTCTTAGCATATAAAGTGAGGTGGCTAACATGATTAAAGAGAAAGTAATGAGACTGTGAACCTTGAAAGTAATTTTAGTTAGATGAGAAAAGATAATATTTAAAAGAATGTGCCTATTTAACTATGTAGCCAAATCTCAAAATTGGAGGCTAACTTTCAAAAGATACTAACCAGGGTTTGAGACGAAGACTCACTCTGACGCCAGGTTGGAGTGCAGTGGCACGATCTCGGCTCACTGCAACCTCCGCTTCCCAGGTTCAAGTGATTCTCCTGCCTCAGTCTCCCAAGTAGCTGGGACTACAGGCATGTGCCACCATGCCCAGCTAATTTTTGTATTTTTAGTAGACACAGGGTTTCACCATGCTGGCCAAGATGGTTTTGATCTTTTGACCTTGTGATCCGCTGGCCTCCACCTCCCCAAGTGCCGGGATTACAGGCGTGAGCCACCGCACCCGGCCTGATACTAACCAGGTTTTAACTATGTTAAAACTAAACTGAGATCACTCAATCGCAGCTTATATTCTAATTAAAACCAATCAAGGACAGAAAAGGTTAAGGAGAGGGGCATATAAGTTTAAGATGCCTGTAAAAGGAATATCCAGGTGGAAATTTACACATAAACTTGTCTGTATTGGCTAATTATCTACTATGTACCAGATATAACACAGCGGCCTTTGATACGCTATCTCACATGAAGGTAGATGATAATACCCTGATTTTACGGATGAGGAAACTGGGGCTCAGAAAATTATTTATTTCATGACCACTTACGTTTATACTAACCTTCAGACCTACAATCTCCTTCAGTAAGTATGGGTAGCCGCATAGAAGTAGAAGAGTCCTATCTGCATTTGAAAAAGATTGTCTTGGGGGCAGCAGTGAGGATAAAGAAAATGCATTTGAGAAATATTTAGGATGGAAAACCACCTGGGCATGATTTTGTATTAAGGCTGAGTGGAACAGTAGCTAGAAGAGGAAAGTCGGATGGTTATATCTCTAACTTTGTTTTCAACAAACAAAATGAAAGAAGAGCTGGTTTTGATAGGCGCTGGTGATGGGGGAAAGAAATGTTTCAATTTTGGATATACTGAGTTTAAAATTCCTAAGAAGAATATCCACACATAAATTTATACATGAAATTGCCCATTCTGCCCTGCAGTTCAGGGAAAAAGTCACTGATAAATTTCATTCTGTTGAATTTATTAGAGCTGAAGACATGTAAAGAATGTATGGCGAAGAAGGGGCAGAAAGGCAAGCTGTTAGAAGCTTAGAGCAGATAAAGCAAAAGGACTTGGTGAAAACATTTTACGGTATCTAATTTCTCTTTTGATCCTGTCCAGTATTTCATGTAACATACAACGCAGTGAAATAAGTGAATCAATAATTTATATTATAAAATTGCTATCTGATTTTGCTATATAAAATGCCTACATCTATTCATCATAAATGGTTAAAAGAAAAAGTTGCAATCTGAATTTATAGTCTTCAGTTCTGAATTAAAAGCATCATCAATATGAAATGATAATGTACTTAATCTCCAGCAATGACTAGTGCCCAGAATGGCTTCTAAATTCCATTTCTCACCCCAAAAAACTATAAACTTATGGGTCCTTAGAAAAATGGCTGATTCCATGTCTCAAGCAGTAAATGTCTCCCTGGAATATCTGACCAGATAGCACGAAGTTATCAAAGATTACTAAGGTTATGTCAAAACTCAAGTCAACTTGAGGAGGTTCCCAATAGACAAATCTAGGAGAATATACTCCAACTTCCTGCCAGCCCTAAGCAACCACCAATCTATTTTTTGTCTATAAACTTCCCTATCCAAGACTTTCAAATGAATAGAATCGTATGTGACCTTTTGGGACTCACTTCATTTAGCATAATGTTAGACCACTTATCATGCCTCATTTACATTTATTGCTGAAAAAATATTCCATTCCATATTCCACATTTTGATTATCTATGGGTTAATGGATACAAGTTGTATCCAGTTTTTGGCTATTATGAATAATGCTGCTATAAACAGCCGTGTGTACGTTTTTGTGTAGATGTACGTTTTCAGTTTGTTGGGTATATGTACATGAGGAGAATTGTTGGGTAATACGGTAACTCTATATATTTAATCATTTGAGAAACTGCCAGACTGTTTTCCAAAGCAGCCACACTTTTATATTCCCACCAAGAGTGTATGAGGAGGCTGGACGAGGTGGCTCACGTCTTTAAGCCTAGCACTTTGGGAGGTCAAGACAGGTGGACTACTTGAGGTCAGGAGTTTGAGACTAGCCTGGGCAATATGCTGAAATCCCGACCCTACTACACCTTTAAAATACAAAAAAATTAGCTGGGTGTGGTGGAGGGTGCCTGTAATCCCAGTTGCTCAAGAGGCTGAGGCAGAAGAACAGTTGAACCTAGGAGGCATAGTTTGTTATAAGCGAAGATCACAGCACTGCATTCCAGCCTGGGTGTCAGAGTAAGACTCCATCTCAAAAAAAAAAAAAAAAAAAAAAGTGTATGAGGATTCTGATTTCTCTACATCCTCACCAATATTTGTCATTATCTAACTTTGATTCTGGCCATCCTAGTGGATGTGAAGTGGTATCTCACTGCAGTTTTGATTTGCATTTCCCCGATAACTAATGATGTTGAGCATCTTCGTGTGCTTACTGGACATTTGTGTACCTTCCTTGGGGTCCATGTGGAGTTCTGCCCATTGGGTTTTCTTTTTGTTACTGAGTTGTCAGAGTTCTTTATATATTCTCAATATGAGTTGTTTACTAGAGAAATGGTTTGCAAATATTTTCTCTCATTCTGTGGGTTGTCTTTTATGATGGTGTCCTTTGAAGCACAGAAGTTTTTAATTTTTATGAAGTTCAGTGTTTTCCTTTTGCTGTTTATGCTTTTGGTATCATATCTACAAATTCCTTGCCAAATACAAAGTCATGAAGATTTACTCATGTGTTTTTTTCAAGGAGTTTTAAAGTTTTAGGTCTTTAATCCATTTTGAGTTATTTTTTGTATACGGTCCCACTTCGTTCTTTTGCATGTAGCTATCCAGTTGTCCCAGCACCATCTGTTAAAAAGAATATTCTTTTACTACTGAAAGATCTTGGCATCCTTGCTGAAAATCAGTTGAACACAAATGGGTTTATATCTGGACTCACTCTATTCCATTGATTTACATGTCCTTGTGCCAGTACCACCATGCCTTAATTACTGCTGCTTTGCAGTAAGTTTTGGGAGTCAAGAAGTTGAGTCCTCTTACTTTGTCGTTTTTCAGTACTGTTTTGGCTCTTCTGGGTCTCTTGCAACTCCATATTAATCTCAGACTCAGACTGTCAATCTTTACAAAGCCAGCTAGGATTCTGATAGGAACTATGTTGAATTTACAGATTAGTTTGGAGAATACCACTATCTTTACAATATTGAATCTTCTGATCCATGAACATGGGGTATTTTTCCATTTATTTTAACTGTCTTTAATTTCAGCAATGTTTTACGTTTTCAGAGTATAACTTTTCCTTTGTTAAACTTATTCTTTTAATGCCACTGTGAATAAAATTCATTTTTTTTTTTTTTTGAGACTGGGTCTCACTCTCGTTGCCCAGGCTGGAGTGCAGTGATATGATCATGGCTTATTGAAGCCTTGACATGCTGGGCTCAACTGATCCCCCCCACCTCAGTCTCCAGAGTAGCTGGGACTACACTCAGTCTCCAGAGTAGCTGGGACTACAGGCATGTGCCACCACCACGCCTCAATAATTTTTGTATTTTCTGGAGAGACAGGGTTTTGATACAATGCCCAGGCTGGTCTCAAACTCCTGGGCTCAAGCAATCCACCCAGCTTGGCCTCCCAAACTGCTAGGATTACAGGTATGAGCCATTGCACCCAACCTGCTTTCTTAATTTAATGCTTCAAGTTTATAATAAGATGACTGATGTCTGTATACTGGTTTTATATTCTGCAATCTTGCTCAACTTACTTATTAGTTCTATACCTTTTAAATGAATTCCTTAGGATTTTCTATACACAGGTTGAGTGTCCCTTATCCAGAGTGCTTAGGGGCCAGGCATGGTGGCTCATGCTTGTAATTCCAGCACTTTAGGAGGCCGAGGCAGGTGGATCACTTGAGGCCAAGAGTTTGAGATCAGTCTGGCCAACATGGAGAGCCCCCCTCCCCCACCAACTAATCTACAAAAAAATACAAAAAAATTAGTTTGGCATGGTGGTACATGCCTGTAATCCCAGCTGCTCGGGAGGCTGAGGCTCGAGAATCATTTGAAACCAGAAGGTGGAGGTTTCAGTGAGCCAAGAGCATGCCACTGTACTCCAAACTGAGTGACAGAACGAGACTGTCTCAAGAAAAAAAAAATGTTTGGGACCAAAAATATTTTGAATTTTAGAATATTTGCATTACACGTTATCA
Source organism: Cacajao melanocephalus (assembly GCA_963573385.1). NCBI lineage: Eukaryota > Metazoa > Chordata > Mammalia > Primates > Pitheciidae > Cacajao > Cacajao melanocephalus. The sequence continues at coordinate 30,724 of CAUYLG010006408.1, read as the reverse complement.
GTTGAGCATTCCTAATCCAAAAACCTGAAATCTAATAAGCATTTTCTTTGAGTGTCATGTTGATGCTCAAAACAATTTGCATTTTGGAGCATTTCAAATTTTACATTTTTGGGATGCTCAACACGTATAAGACCATGTCATCTGAAAACAGTCTTATCTCTTTCTTTCTAAGCCAGATGCCTTTTATTTATCTTGCCCAATTTCCTTACCTAGAGTCTCCAGTGCAATGTTAAACAGAAATGGCAAGAGCAGATATCTTCGTCTTGTTGCTGGTCTTGGGGAAATTCCCAGTCTTTTACCACTGATTATGACGTTAGCTATGAGCAGGTTAAGAAAAGTCTTCTGTATTCCTAGTTTGCTACAGTGTTCAGTGAGTCAAATGCTTTTTTCACATCTATTGATAAAACCATGTAATGTAAAAATTATTCTATTTATATATTGCATTAATTAATTTTACATGTTGAATTAGCCTTGCAAACCTGAAAAAAATCCCAGTTGGTCATGATGCATAATTCGTTTTTTTAAAAAAAAACATGTTGTGGGATTCAGTTTGCTAGTATTTTTTGAGGATTTTTACATCCATATTCATAAGGTATTTGTCTGTAGTTTTCTTGTGACTCCTTTTGTCTTTTATCATCAGGGTAAATACCAGCCACATAAGGTAAGATGGGAACAATCAAAGTTTACTCCTTTTCTGCTTTTTGGGAGAGTTTGTAAAGAATTGGTACTAGTTCTTTAAATGTTTGGTAGAATTCACTGTAAAGCTATCTGAGCCTGGGCTTTTCTTTGAGGGGAGTTTTTAAATTACTAATCTTATTACTTGATACAGATCTATTCAGACTGTCTACTGCTTCTGACATTTGGCCTATGACAATTGTATTGCCATAAAAGTTTTCATAGTATTCCTGTATGATCTTTATTATTTCCTTCCTTATGCCCCCTTTAGGTTTGGTTTACTCTTTTTTCAGTGTCTTAAGGTGGAAGGGTGAGGTCATTCGAGATCTTCTTCCTTAATATAAGCATTTACAGCTATAAATTTCCCTCTAAGCACTGCTATAACTATATCCCATGAGTTTTTGTAATGTTGTATCTTTTTATTTATCATAGAACATTTTCTTTTTTAAAATAAATCTTAAAAAATAGAGACAGGGTTTTACTTTGTTGCCCAGGCTGTTCTGAGACGTCTGGGCTCAAGCAATTCTCCTGCCTTCGCCTCCCAATGTGCTGATATTGAAGGAGTGAGCTACCATGCCCAACCCACCCCAGAATATTTTCTGATTTCATTTTTGATCCGTTGGTTATTTAGGAATGTGTTACTTGCCACATATTTGTCAGTTTCTTGAATTTTTTCCTGCTTTTGATTTCTAACTTCATTCCATATGGTCTCAGAACATAATCTGCACTTTTTTTCTTTGACCTATTAAAATCTACTGGCCTGGGAAGTGGTGACTGTGCCTATAATCCCAGCACTTTGGGAGGCCAAGGTGGGTGGATCATCTGAGGTCAGGGGTTTGAGACCAGCCTGGCTAACACAGCGAAACCTTGTCTCTACTAAGAATACAAAATTAGCTGACTGTGGTGGCAGGTGCCTGTAATTTCAGCAATTCAGGAAGCTGAGGCAGGAGAATTGCTTTAACCCAGGAGGTGGAGGTTTAAGTGAGCCGAGATCATGCCATTACACTCCAGCCTGGGCAACAAGAGTGAGGGTGAAACTCTGTCTCAAAAAAATAAATAATAAATCTACTGAGGTCTGTTTTATGGCCTAGCACGTGGTCTATACTGGAGAATGTTCCATGTGTACTTGAGAAGAATGTATACTTTACTGTTGCTGGGTGGAGTGTGCTATAGATGTCAGTTGGGTCTAGTTGGTTTATAGTATCTATTTACTTGTTGACCTTTTAATTATTCTATACATTATTATTTAAAAAAAAATTTTTTTTTGAGAGAGTCCCGCTCTGTTGCCCAGGCTGGAGGGCAGTGGCATGATCTTGGCTCACTACAACCTCTGCCTCCTGGATTCCAGTGATTCTCTTGCCTCAGCCTCTCGAGTAGCTGGGATTATAGAAGTGCACCACCATGCCTCACTAACTTTTGTATTTCTAGTAGAGGGTTTTTCCATGATGGCCAGGCCAGTCTCGATCTCCTAAGTGATCTGCCTACTTTGGCCTCCCAAAATGCTGGGATTACAGGTGTGAGTCACTGTGCCCGTCTTGTTCTATACATTATTAAAAGTGGTATACTGAAGTTTCCAACTACTAATGTCGAATTTGTCTGTTCATTTCTCTGTTTTTGCTTCATGTATTTTGGTATTCTGTTATTAAGCATAAGTAGTAAAACTGTTACAGCATCCCGATGAAATGACCCCTTTTATCCTTATAAAATGTCCCTAGTAACACTTTTTGTTATAAAGTCTATTTGTTGGATACGAATAAAATCACTCTTGTTTTCTTGTGGTTGCTGTTTACATGACATTATTTCCATCCTTTTACTTTCAATCTATTTTTCTTTGCATGACAACTATGTCTCCTTTAGCTAGCTGTTTATAAACTTAGTCTGACAATCTGTCTTTTGATTTCAATCCATTCATTTCAATACATTTAATATTATTTGTATAGTTAGATTCAAACCTGCCATTCTATGTCCCATTTCTGTTTTGTTCCTCTACTATTCCTTTAGTACTTACTTTTGCATTATTTTCCAATGTAGCATTTGCATGTTTAAAATGATTTTTTCCTATATTTTCTGATTTATGTTTTTAGTAGTTGCTCAAGGTTTTAGAATATATGCCAGAACCAGTTTCAGATCTATACTAGCTTAATTCCTGTGATATACAAAAACATTACTACTACATATCTCAATTCCCTGCCTGATTTGTAGTAGTATTGTTACACATATCATATCTGGTCATGATAACAAACACAACATGTGGTCATGATTACTACTTTCTCATCTGTAGTCATTTCCTTAGCCCAATACAGCTTTTCTTCTACCCCTTTTTTTGGTGCTGTTATTGGCAAATATATTACACATTTATTATACTTCTTTGTTATGGGATCAGCATTACATATGTACATATACATATAAAATAGCTTGCTTTTTAATATACTTATAATAAGAAAAGATAAAAAATGTTAATTTTTTTTTAAGTAATTATATAACTACCTTTTCTGATACTCTGTTTTTTTGTGTGCATTCAAATGACCAACTAGGGTCATTTGCTTTCAGCCTGAAGAAATTCCTTCAATGTTCCTTGTGAAGTGGATCAGCTAGCAACAAATTTTCATTTTTGTTTATCTGGGAAAGTCTTTATTTTGCCTTCATTTAAAAAAGACAGTAATGTTGAACATGAGATTTTTGGTTGACATTTTCTTCCCCGTCCTTTGAACAATTTGAATATGTTCTCCCACTGCCTTCTGGCCTCCACTGCTTCTCATAATAAGTCAGCTGTTAATCTTACAGTGGTTCCATTTTGAGTGAGTTATTTTCTTACTACTTTAAAGATTTTCTTTTTTAACCTTTTAGTATTTTTACTGTATGTTTAAATTGCTACATTTTTCTTACTTAGAAAAAGATTTTTAACTGCACCACTGTACTTGCCTGGGTGACAGAGCAAGACTCCATCTAAAAGAAAGAAAAGAAAAGAAAAAAGAAAAAGAAAAAGATTTTCAGTAAATAAAGATGCTCCAACTTATGGACTTATGGAATTATATCCAGTAAGTTCAGTGTTAAATATATTGAAGTTAAAAATGCATTTAATATACATAGCTTTCTAAACATTATAGCTGACCTTCAAAGTGCTCAAAACACTGATACCAGCTTACACAGTTGTGCAAAATAACCTAATGCAAAATCTGTTTTTAAATAAAGTGTTAAGTACCTCATATGATTTACTGAATATCACATTGAAAGTGAAAAACAGAGTGGTTGTAGGGGTACTTGAAGCATGGTTTCTACTGAATGTGTTAATCACTTTCGTGCTATCGCAAACTAAAAACTTCTAAGTCAAACCATCATTCATTTGTATGGGAAGTCTTCTGCCATTATTTGAGTGTTTTTTCTATTGCTATCTCATTTTCTGTTGTTATCTTCTCTTTCTTCTCTCCTTCCAGTACTCCCTTTACTCTTAAGCGCTTAATGGTATGTGGGATGGTGTCCTATGTTTTGTTGAAGCTCTGCTCATTATTATCTTATCTCTATTCCTCAGTCTGCATAATTTCTATTGATCTATGTTCAAATTCACTAAATCCATCTTCTGCCAGTGAAGAAGAGCACTGCTAGTGAATTTTTGGTTAATTATATTTTTCAATTCCAGAATTTCTAATTGGTTCTTTTTCATAATTTTTATATTCTTTATTTTATGCAAAATTGTCACCATACCCACTTTTACTTCTTTAATTATGTTTTTCCTCTAGTTCTGTGAACACACTTAGGACGGCTATTTTTAAGTATTTTCTGTTAAATCTGACATGTGGTCTCTCTCACACAGGCAGTTTACACGGTCTGCTTTTTTTCTGGTACATGGATCGTACTTTCTTTTTTCTCTGCATGCCTCATAATTTTTTGCTAGACACTAACATTTTTTATAATATAAGTATAGTAAATTCAGTTACTGTTCCTTTCCTCTACCTCCCTTTTTCTTGGTGCTTCTTACTGTTTCTTGCTTAGTTTTCAGTGACTAGCTGAATTGTTTTGGCTAAGTCTATTTCCCCACTTCCCCAACCTCCACAATGCTAAGCATTGGATCCACAGAGAGGTATTATTTTTGGGTATGCCCACAGTCACCCTGGATTTACAGTGATATTCTAGGCTCTCTTTCTCTTATCACACCCAGGTGTTAAACTCCACTAACTGCTCTACTTTTTTTAAAAAAAATGCCCTGGATGTATATTCTACAAATTAATTGAAATAAAATTGTGGCTCAGGCTGGGTGCAGTGGCTCAGAACTGTAATAACAGCACTTTGGAAAGCTGAGGCAAGTGGATCACTTGAGGCCAAGAGTTCGAGACCAGCCTGGCCAACATGGCAAAACCTTGTCTCTATTAAAAATACCAAAATTAGCTGGGCATAGTGGTGTGCACCTGTGGTCCCAGCTAATTGGGATGCTGAGGCAGGAGAATTGCTCAAGTCCAGGAGGCAGAGGTCACAGTAAGCCAAGATCACACCATTGCACTCCAGCCTAGGCAACAGAGCGAGACTGTCTCAAAACCAACCAACCAACCAACCAACCAAGCAAAAATCTGTGGCTCATTTGAAGAAATAGTTTGATGTCTGTCTGGTATTTCTTCTTGCTACACTAGAGCTTTTCTTAGCTGTCTTATTCTGGTCTTTCCTACAGTCCTCTCCAACAACTACCACTGTTTTTCAGAGTGCCCTTAGCTTTGAAATTCTACACACTATCTTGCCAATTAAGCGGCATTCAGAAGAGATTAAAAACTATTGGTCTACTTCTCCCTGCCATAAAAAATCTCTGAGCAAGTCTCTAAAGCTGGGGATGGAAATAATTGCAAGGTTCTCTCGGAATGAAATCTTTGCTCTAGGAGCTGAGTACTTGGTAGAAGGGGGACAACAGCCCGAGGATTTCTAGGCTTGACTCTCCTAGTGTGGAATCATTACTTCACAAGCCTTCACAAGGGCAATTTTGGCCCCAGTATTCTCAGGGTGTCAAGCCAAAAGTAGAGTCTTCATTTCATTAGCAGGGGATGGGTAAGAAAGGGAGCCTCTACCTCTGAAGTGTACTTGCAAGTATAATAAATGCAAATGGTCTAATCACAACAATGAAATCACAGAGACAGCATGAGGAGAAAAAAGAGAAAAACCATGATCTCAATGTATTAACTTCAAACATATCTTAGGTGTGTTATAGGGAAAACGTTGGAAAAGAATACATACCATTCAAACACTCATCAAGAGAAAGCTGAACTGAATTAATTTATCAAGTGAAATAATTTTGTGTATATACCTTAAGAGAGAGCTTCATTTTGTTGTATGATTGAAGAAAAACAAAAGAGCTTCAAAATACATGAAAACTGACAGAAATGGAAGAAAAAATATGTAAGGCCTTAATCTTAAGAGACTTTAACCCTCCAGTCTCACCCATCACAAAACTAGTTGACAGAAAATCAGCAAAGATATAAACACCATCAACCAACTGGATCTAACTGACATTTATAGAACATTCTATGCAATAACAGAAGAATAGTCAGTCTTTCTAAAGTATGTTCTCTGACCCTAATGGAATTACACAAAAAATTAGTAACAGAAAGGTAATTAAAAAACCACCAAACTTTTTTATGTTGACCTCGTACTTGTAATTTATTAGTTCTAGCAGGCTTTTTGTATTTTTTAAAGATTACTTGGGTATAAGTAATCAGGTATCTCAATAGGAACAGTTTTTTTTTTTCCTTTCAAATCTCTATGCCTATTATTTTTCATGCCTTTTTGCACCAGTGAGAACTTCCAATAGAATGTCTAACAGGATTGGTGAGAATAGGACCTGAGGGAAGGGGCAGTCTTGCATTTTTAGCATCCAGTCTTACTACTTCTAGGTTTTTTGTAATTGCTCTTTACCAGATTGGGGAAGTTCTCTTATTAACACAGTACACTTCTAACAATCCATAAATCAAACAGCAAGACTCAAGGGAAGCTATAAAATGTTAAAGTGAACAAAAATGAAACACATCTAAATTTATGGAATGCAGCTAAAATAGTGCTTATAGGGAAATTCATTCCATTAAATGATTATAATTAGAAAATAAGTAAGGTCTCAAATTAAAGTGCCTGCCTTCAGAAGCCAGAAAAGAGGCCGGGCGTGGTGGCTCATGCCTGTAATCCCAGCACTTTTGGAGGCTGAGGTGGGCGGATCACCTGAGGTTGGGAGTTCAAGACCAGCCTGAACAACACTGAGAAACCCCGTCTCTACTAAAAATACAAAATTAGCCGGGCGTGATGGTGCATGCCTGTAGTCCCAGCTACTCAGGAGGCTGAGGCAGAAGAATCGCTTGAACCCGGGAGGCAGAGGTTGCAATGAGCTGAGATTGTGCCACTGCACTCCAGCCTGGGCAACAAGAATGAAACTCCATCTCAAAAAAAAAAAAAAAAAAAAAAACAGCAGCAGCCAGAAAATAACAAAATAAAACCAGAACAAATGAGAAGGGACGAATTAAGAGCTGAAATCAATGAACTTAAATAGAATTAAAAAGTTTTAAACCCAAATGCTTGTTCTTGGAAAAGATTAGTAAAATTAGTAAGAGCTATACCAAGACTGACAAAGAAAACAACAAGAAACAAATTACTGATATTGGGAACAAACAAGGGAGTAATACTACAGACATAAAAAGGATAAAGAAATACTATTAACAACAGTACACATATGAATTCACAACATAGGTAAAATGGACTAACTTCCTCAAAAAAAAAAAAAGCCATCAAAATTCAACCAAGATGAAATAGATAATCTTTTATTACAGAAATTGAATTCATAATTAAGTTCTTCTAAACGGAGAACTCTCTAGGCCCATATGATTTCACTACAGAATGCTACCAAACATTTGAAGAAGAAATAGTATTAACTGTATTCAATCTTTTCCAGGAAGCGGAAAGAGTATTTCTCCAACTCATTTTAGGAGGCCAGTACTACCTTAATACCAAAACCCGATGAAGATAGGGAAAAAAAAAAAAACAAAAAAAAAAACGAACAAACTGCAGACTGGTATTTGTTCCTTGGTGAACACGGTAAAGATCCTCAGCAAAGTATCTGCAAATCAAACCTAGCAATTGAAAAAAAAGAATAATAATACAACCAAGTGGGGTTTATCTGGGATTACAAGCCTGGCTCAATATTTTTATTTTTCTGAGACAGGATCTTGCTCTGTTGCCCAGGCTGGAGTGCAGTGGTGTGATCACAGCCCACTGCAGCCTCTACCTCCCAGGCTCAAGCCATCTCCCACCTCAGTCCCCCAGTGCATCTGGGGTACTAGCACATGCCACCATGCTTGGCTTATTTATTTGACTTTTAGCAGAGACAAGGGCTCACTATATTGCTCAGGTTGGTCTTGAACTACTGGGCACAAGTGATTCTCCCACCTTGGCCTCCCAAAGAGTTGGGAGTACAGGAATAAGTCACTGCGCCCAGCCTGGTCCCATATTTAAAAAAATAAAATCAATGTAACTCACCATATCAACAGTCTAAAGAAAAAAAAGTCACGACAATTTCAATTGATGCAGTAAAAGCATTTGAAAAAAATTCGATACCCCTTTATGAAACACTCAGCAAAGCAGGAACAGAAGGGAACGTCCTCAACCTGATAAAGACAAATTACAAAAAACCTAGAGGTAGTAAGACTGGATGCTATCCCCAAAAGGAAAGCAAAGGAAAGAGAAAAGGAGGGATGGAGAGAAGAAAAGGATGGATGGGAGGAGAGGGGAGGAAAGAAAGAAAAAAGAGAAAGAGAGTGAAACAGAGAAACAAACAAACAGACTAGAGAATTTCTTGGCAGCAGATTTACCCTAAAAGAATGGCTGATGGAAGTTACTGAAATGGAAAAGACGACAAAGCAAAGAAAAAAAAAAATACAAGAAATAACCTTTCAGTCTCCTTTTGAGTTTTCTAAACTATGTTTGACATAATGGAAGCAAAAATTGTAACACTGCTAGATGTGGTTCTCAAATTATGTAGAGGAAATATTTAAGGCAATTTTATTATCGATGGGAGGGTAGACAGACTTTAAAGGCATGTAAGGTTTCTATACTTCAAACTTAAGATTTGAACATCAGTAGACTCATGTTTTTTATGTATAACACCTAGGGCAAATTCAACATAATCTATGCAGAGAAATACACTCAAAACACAATAGATAAATACAAATAGAATTCTAAAAAAGCTACAAATCACAGAGAGGAAGGCAGGAAAAAGAAAGAGAGAAACAAACAGAATACACAGAAAACCACAGACTTGTTATAACGTATCAACAATTAAATACAAGCCAGACGGATCATGAGGTCAGGAGATTGAGACCATTCTGGCTAACATGGTGAAATCCTGCATCTACTGAAAATACAAAAATTAGCTGGGCGTAGTAGCAGGTGCCTGTAATCCTAGCTACTTGGGAGGCTGAGGCAGGAGATTCCCTTGAACTCGAAAAGCAGAGGTTACAGTGAGCTGAGATCGCACCACTGCACTCCAGCCTGGGCAACAGAGTGAGACTGTCTCGAAAAAAAAAAAAAATAAATACAATGTGAATAGTCTAAACAAAAGTGATTAAAAGACAGAGTTTGGGAGACAGGATATATATTTAAGAACATGACCCAATTATGTGCTATGCATAAGATACTCACTTTAAACACGATACAGGTATGTTGAAAGTAAAAAAGATTGGGGGAAAAGTTGAGACAAATCTACCGGGTTGGGCGGGCCACATCTGGAAGGGGTTTGTGGGTAAACTCTGGGTCCCCCACCCACTGAGGGGGGTCAGGAACAGATCTGACCAAGGTGTCAGCTATTCAACAGAAAAGAACGGTGGCTTTTCTAAACCAGCTGTGGTGCACACTGTACCGTTCCTCAACTACTACTCTACAGTTTGTGAGCAGAAACTGGCAGACCTTTCACTTCTTATCCAACAAATTGAAACAACTCTCCATATTTTAGATGCAAAGTTGTCTATCCCAGGCCTAGATGATGTTACTGTTGAAGTAGCTCCTTTAAGTGTCATTAGTGTCACAAATGGAGGACCTCCTGAAGCCACTTCAGAGCAATCACAGCAGAATAGTACACAAGACTCTGTACTACAGGAAAGTGAAGTTATCAGCAGAAAATATCTTAACTGTAGCCAAGGATCCAAGATATGCCAGATATCTCAAAACTGTTCAAGTGTGTATACCAGTGATGGCAGTAAGAAACAAAAAACGGTATCAGAAGGACTAGACCTAGATCTTGAGAGGCGAGATGCTTCAGTGCCTGATGGCAAAAGTGAAAAAAACTGTACAAGGAAGTTCAGATAGCGAATCTTCTTTTAGTGACTAAGCTTAATAGAAGAATAGTGGTTACCAGGAACTTGGGGGTGGGAACAATGGGGAGCTATTGTTAATGAATACTGTGTTTCACTGTGGGATGATGACAAAATTCTAGAGATGGGTAGTGATGGATGACTGCACAAGTAAATGTACGTAATGTGAACGTACAAACTGTATGCTTAAAAAGTTAAAATAGTAAATTTTCTGTATATTTTGCCACAAAAATAACTGCTGCTTATTAAGTAACTTAGATGATATAGGCTTTAGTTTATAACAGTGTGTTACATTTTGTTTTAAGAGACTAGGTCTCACACCGTCACCCAGGCTGGAGTGCGGTGGCATGATCAGAGCCTGCTGTAACCTTGAATTCCTGGGCTCATGCAAATAGGCTTTTGGAGAACTTTTACAAAACAGTGATATGTGCACATCATCAAAACAATAAAGCCATCCTTCCACCTCAGCCTCCTAAGTAGCTGGGGCCACAGGCACATGCTACCATGTCTAGCTAATTTTTGTACTTTTTTTGGAGACAGGGTCTCCCTATGTTGCCTAGGCTGGTCTTGAACTCCTGGGCTCAAGTGATCCTACCTCGGCCTCCCAAAGTGCTGGGATTACAGGCATGAGCCATAGCAGCAAGCCAAAACCGCTTTTTAATATACTACTCAAAATACAGCAAGTTTAACTGAGGAACTTAATTTTCAATTTTGTTTACTTTTTTATTAAAATAGCCATATGTAGAAGTAGCACGTAGCTACTTCATTGAACAGTGAAGTTCTTTATTTTCTTCATCTTTTTACTCTTTTTTTTTACTGGCAGGTTATAAATGCTTTTTTTTTTAACATAGAAGAAGCTTGGTGGTGGACATGTGGTCATTTTATAACTAAGATTTAAGAGTTCAGGCTCTCTCTTGTAGAATGTAAATGTACCCCTACTCATGTATATGTAATTCTTATCAAAATTAAGCTAATTTTTTTTTGTATTTTTAGCAGAGAGGGGGTTTCGCCATGTTGGCCGGGCTGGTCTCAAACTCCTGACCTCAAGTGATCCACCTGCCTCAGCCTCCAGAAGTGCTGGGATTACAGGCATGAGCCACCAAGACCGGCCCATTCTAACCATTTTAAAGTGTATAGTTCAGTGACACTAAGTACAATTACACTGTTGTGCAACCAGCACCATTACCTATTTCCAAAATTTTTCATCAGCAAGGCCAGATTTTTACAAAACTCAAAAGAACTTCGGGGAACAAAAGCAAAGAGCACCACAGACTTTATTTTGGCATGATCACTGCAAAAGAATCTTACAAAGTATGTAAGAATTAATCAATTTAAATTTATATCAGAAGATTTTCATTTTCACATAAACAATAAATTATATGTTCAATCTTAAGTTAGCTTTATTTGACAATGAGAATGAATTTTGATTTTTTTTTCCTTGATATTAAAAAGGTAAACAGGTGGGCACGGTGGCTCATGCCTGTAATCCCAGGACTTTGGGAGGCCAAGGCAGGCAGATCACCTGAGATTAGAAGTTTAAGACCCACATGGCCAACATGGTGAAACCCCAACTCTACTTAAAAAAAAAAAAGAAAACAAACAAAAATTTGCTGGGCATGGGTGGCAGGAACCCATTCAAGTAACTAATAATCACAGACACTTTGGTAATTTCTAATTGCCACAACTATTCATGGTACTTTACAAAAGGATGTGGCAATTAAGCTACAGAAGTCCAATTCCTGAGGCTCTTCTTTTACTTCAGAACTGATCAAGCGACAGTAATCACAAAACCTCTGCTAAGACCTCCTTTGAGGACCTTGAATGAAGCTAGTCAAGAAGAGGGCTTTACCTTGGGCACAGTGGCTTATGCTTATACTGCCAGCACTTTGGGAGGCTAAGGTAGGTAGACTGCTTGCACTCAGGAGCTTAAGACCAGCCTGGGCAATATGGTGAAAACCCATCTCTACAAAACAAAACAAAACAAAAAACAAACAAAAAAAACACAAAAATTAGCCAGGTGTGGTAGCGTGTGCCTGTGGTCCCAGTTACTTGTAGGGATGACGCAGGAGAATCACTTGAGCCTGGGAGGTCGAAGCTTCAATGAGCCCAGATTGAGCCACTGCACTCCAGCCTAGGTGAAAAAGTGAGACCCTGTGTCAAATAATAATAATCAAATAATAAGAACAAGGCTTCAGAGATACAGCAGCTCTATAAATTACCAGTCTTTGCATATACAGAGAGCCATGGAAAATTTTTGCTCTAATATAGTCAATATTATATTAAGTGTCTCTAGAGGAACCACATGCCAGACTATGGAGTATGACTCTGGGACAGGTAGTTTTCATTATCTTATACTATAACTATTACTACTAATGGCTTGAGTGTTATGTTAGAGACTAAAAAAGACAAAGGATGAATGAATAGGTTGAAAAAGAGGCATTATTTTACCCCCTCAGATGCGAAAAAACACTCAAACAGAATAAATAAATTTGAATTTTAGAGCTTGAAGGGTGAATAGATTATTTTATGGCTCAGGAAATGAAGTTTAGCTTAAAAAACATTTACTGGTGGCATATAGTGCTAAAGCCCAGAAAGGTAAACCAAGTCAATACCTTAATGTCTAAGCTAGGGGTAGAGCACAGATTACTTGGTTCTTAAGAGTCCACTGCTTTGTACAAAAAATTACTGTAAAAACAGGACCTGGGGCCAATCCCTCTAACTTACCAGTCTCTCTAAATTACACTTTACTTTTTTTAACTTTTGACTTCTTTTGTTAAAACAGTCACATCCATATACACAAAATGATCTGACCATAAGGCATTCACTGATTGTGGCTCTATCTTGTGGCATGTGGGATTCTGGCTGAAAGGTTTTACCAGTGCTGGTGGGAGCCAACGAGGATTCTTCCTTTCCAAAGTATGGAGCAAAGCCATGTCCTTTGAGTCTGAACTGGTGGAGCCAAGAGTTCCTCATTGGTCTCTTTACTAAGGAGTTTTTGGTTTTCATAAAAATCCTTGCTTTTTAATTTCTTCTATTTTTCATTCTTTAGTATTTCTTCCACAGTAGGTGCAGTCTTTCTTGTTCTTTTTTGAGACGGAGTTTTGCTCTTGTTGGCTAGGCTGGAGTGCAGTGGCCCAATCTCAGCTCACTACAATCTCTGCCTCCTGGGTTCAAGTGATTCTCCTGCCTCAGTCTCCCAAGTAGCTGGGATCACAGGCACACGCCACCACGCCTGGCTAGTTTTCGTATTTTTAGTAGAGATGGGGTTTTACCATGTTGGCCAGACTAGTCTTGAACTCCTGACCTGAGGTGATCAGCCTGCCTCGGCCTCCCAAAGTGCTGAGATTACAGGCTTAAGCCATCACACTCAGCCTTTCTTGTTCTTCTGATCCAAGCTTCCCATTCTGTTGGAATATCCCCTACTTCACAGTCTACTTTTTTATTTGCTGCTTTTACAATTCTTTTCTCTTGAATAGTTTGTCCTCACCTCTCCAGTTCTTGTACTCTGGAATGGAGTAGTATTGGTTCCCAAACCAATTCGTGCCCACATGCTCCTTCTTTTGACAGTGATCTCTACAAGGCACAGAACAAATCCTGAGACCAACCCACGCAGTTCACCCTGCTCTCAGCACTGCTGGCAGCTGCACTGCAGCAGGGGTAATGCTCCAGCCACTAACCCAGCCCACCTACAAGTATTCTTTCTAGTGAATTGATAATAGTGTAAGAATAATTGTTTCTACAAAGGAATAATTGTTCTTACTAGAATAAAAATCTTACTACTTCTAAAACTCATATTAAATCTGTTTAAATCAACTATCCCAAAAGTGACAAACTACACAACTAAAAAGATTGGTGTGGAAAAATGTTATGACTCATTACAGTAAATTCTTTTCTAAATTTTCAAACTGAGAGGAAATAAGGCAAATTCTATAACAAAACAATCTTTTAAAAAATGAAAAAATTATCAGTGGACCAGAATATTAAAAGCTGAGTCCTTAACTATAGTTATTTGCTGTCTAACAACCTAAAGAGAAAAAAGTGACTGCAAACATGACAGACATTAGCCTATTCTGATTATCTGAATATCCCAGAAAAATACTTTTCAACCTACAAATGTATTTTTAAAATTACAATGAACTTTTAAAAAGATCTATTAATTTGAATAGTCTCTGAAACTTACTACCTGAAATTTTCCCAGTAAAGTATACCTGACACCATAATGACTCAATTTCTATTAAGGTTTCTAATTCTAGATCTGCCATAGACACTCCTGGTATCCCTGTCCCTTTGAACTACAGAAGATCACTGCAAGGATAAATATATTTGAGTTTTGGCTGGGTGTGGCGTCTCACGCCTGTAATCCCAGCACTTTGGAAGGCTGAGGCTGGCAGATCATGAGGTCAGGAGATCGAAACCATCGTGGCCAACATGATGAAACCCTGTCTCTACTAAAAATACAAAAAATACAGGTGTGGTGGTGCATGCCTGTAGTCCCAGCTACTTGTGAGGCTGAGGCAGGAGAACTGCTTGAACCCAGAAGGCAGAGATTGCGCCACTGCACTAGAGCCTGGGTGACAGTGCGAGACTTCATCTCCAAAAATGAAAAAAAAAAAAAAAATATATATATATATATACACACACACACACACACACATATTTGACTCTTTTGATATATTACTATTATAATGGAGCGAGCATAGAAAGTCAACACCAAGACAAAAGTATGCCAAACTGCAGGGTCTTTATTGCCGGTGGCCATGGAGGACTCCCGTCTCTCCAACCCGTGGCCCCCGAAAGGAGGGTGTCAAGACCTTTTACACCCGTAAAACCACCTCGGGAGTGAGGGTGAGGGGCAGGGGTAGGGGTGAGGGGCTTCAGACATTCTGAGGGCTAGTGGATGGCGGAGATGAGGGTGAGGGCCTCCGGACACTCCGAGGGCCAGGGGACTTTTGACATTCTGATTGTTACTTAAGTGGTTCACAAAAGTCAAGATTAGCATTTGTTTACACATTGTCTGGGTAGGGTGGAAATTACAGTCCTTAATTACTTATTCACATTTGGGTTATAGAGAGCAGTTTCAACAGAAAGCCGCGGTATGGTTGAGGTATGCCGGTTTATGGGGCTTTTACCATGTCACAATATTAAGTAATAAATGAAAGAAAACAAAGGACAATGTAATATAAGAATCTAAAAATATGTAAATTTTTGCATATACAATAGAAAGATCTCTATAACTTTGTTTTATAAATTAATTTGTGACTTGATAAAGGCAGTTGACATATGTACTTTGCCATCTTAGCTTTTTTCTCCTATTTGTATTATTTCTGTTTACCCCCTTCTATTCTTCCTTTCTTTTACCATTACTTCAATAACTATAATCCATTATTGTAATAATGACAGCAATCCAATGATTTGCTCAATATTTACTCTAAGCCTGGAATTGTTCTAAGCTAATGGCCTTAGAAAATTTTATTTAATTCTCAGAATAAACTTATGAGGTAAGAATTACTATTTTAATTTGCCACCGAAGTATCAGTCTAAAATAATTTAAATGGCTTTTCCAAGGTCACATAGTTTAAAAATACAGGGTTGGTCTTGATATCTAATTCTATCTGATTCCAGAGTTCATGTTCTTAGCTGCTTTACTATTCTGCCTTCATCTGGCAAAATAGTTTAATTAAGGCCAAAAACGAACCAATGAATAGAGACAGTGAATGCACTCAAGAGTACAACAAGGAAAAAAGAAATAATACTTTAAAAATAACTTGGGAGTTTTCTGTATTATTTGCTTGTTCATTTAATTTTTCCTTTATTTGCAGGCTTATCACCTCAGGCATGAGGGGAAGTGTTAGAACAACAACATCAACACAATGTTCTTATGTTCAGAAAAATATCTCTCTGGCAAACCAGAGAGGAAGTAGATGGAGAAGGAACATGAAGAGCTGTTGTTTGGTGCCCTTTTAATGAACCCAGCACTTCCTATTTCCTTGCATCACAGCTCAGGTTTTGGAATGAAAAGACTCTTAACAAAAACCCCATTATAATTTGAAGGATTCCAAAAACATCATGCTAGTGTGCTACTGGTCGTTGACTATCGGGGGGTGTAATAATGTCCCACACATTTCATATCCTGCCATATCCAATATGGCAGACATACTCCCATAATAGGATAGTCATCACTAGTAGAGACCCAGGAAAGAAATTATGCTGTACACCATAGTATGGTGAGAAGAAAGTGACCAGATTCTTCTACCTACCTGGAAGTGCTTATGGACAAGTGTGAAGAAACCCGGGTAGAACTCTGAATGTTGCAGTTCAGGTGTATTCTACAGCTCTAGAATATGGTAAATATCACCATTATAAAATCCAAAGAAACAGAGAACCAGTGACACCACAGAATACAGAAGCACAGAATACTCAAGAGCAGGCCAGGTAAGCCACTCACTGGTGGACAGCTTAGAGCATGCAGTAAAAGACCAGAACTATAGAGAATCCCAATCTAAGCATAAATTTCTTTGTCCCTGAAGACAGATAACATCATGAAAGAGAGAGGGAGGAGACAGGGCCATTTGAGAGAGGATGGAGAAAGCTCTGACAGGAAGTAGGAACTTTAAAAATAATGTAATATTTACCTTAATACTTGAATTAATCCAAAACAGACTCTTTAAAGAGGAAACAAGTAAGTTATCTTTAATTCACTGGTACCCTTCTTCTCTCATGGGTCCATAAGCAACACACTGCTTCTGTATTTCATGCATTTTGGGGGGCTGCCTCTTTTGCATCTTGCCTGACCAAGACCTGAACCTAACTGCTATCCCAGTTGGGACCCTCTTAGAGAGTGGCAGTCTTCCTAGGAACAAAGTGGATTCAGGTCAGTCAAGAGTTACAAGGACTTCTGCCAGTATAAATAAGTTTCCTGTGAGAGGACACCTGTGAAGAGTAAACATCCAAAACAAAATTCCTTAGATTCCTGGTCACAACAGGGCTACAGTTTACAGGAGCTCTCTGGAAAGAAACCCTGAGACAAAACTAGAAAAATCCATAGAAATTCTAGAAAATTTAAAATTACTTGCAACAACAACAACAAAAAAGGAAGGTAAGTAGTTGTGTATATTTGAGTAGTATTGCACTAATCCTGACGAATCTGACTACCAAGAAAACAGCCACTCCTACTAGCTTAATATTCTAAACACGAGACTAATTCACTTAACTTTAATAAATAGTGGACCATTATTATTTAAAATAATTATCTGTGTTCCTCTTTAACAAGAGTAAAGCAAAAAGTCAATTCAATAATCAAATTAATCAATAAAGTAAGAAGTACAGCCATTTTGACTCATCTACATAAAATGACTAAGATCATTTTTTATTCTGACTATTTATTTTCAAGTATAATATTCTAAAATGGGCATATGCCTAATGATATAAAGTAAAAATGTCAATCATCCCAGGAATAAGACCCTTACTCTCTCCAAAGGTTTTTTTTACCTCTTCACTGCTTATTAAACTTTTCATCAGAGGAAGAAAAAAAAACGATTAAACTATAGCAGGTGACATTATAAAATCAATCAAATGAGTGAGTTACTTCCACACTTTCTATTTAAAAAATTAAAGAAATCAGAGACTTATAGATAATTCATGTATTGAGCCTTCTCTAATTAGCACTTAGGTTGTATCAATTTATAAACAATGCAATTCTGTAGATAATATCTCTTGAATAATATTCCAAGTCTAATGGTTAAACAGATTTTATATATATAAAAGAGAAAAAATTAATTGAGACAATGCATTAGATAAAATTATACTTGCCATTGAAGGACAGTTCAAATGTGGTATCACAGAAAATAACATTTATACCACCAGAAACACTCATGGAGGTATTGGCACAAGGAATTTGTTAAACACATATGAAATATCATCTAAACAAAACTAACTAAGATAGATTTAGAAAACAGTCTCTAATTTATTAAGAATTCATCTTAGCTGACATATTAGCCCTGCCTACTTTCTTAAAATCTATCCCTATTATTATCACAAAACCATGGTTAATAATCAATTTTAAAAATAAATGAAAGGAAAACTAAAAGCAAAACAATCACTCAATGTGATCCTCCACTGCCCAGGCAATGCCTCTGTCAGACTCAGCTCTTTTCCATCATCTCCATTCATCTCTCTGTGGTACAGGGAACTATAACTGAATTAAAGGCAAATATCAAGAAGTCTTTGGCCTGGTATTATTCCACTTCATTAGAATCGGCAGAGGCCTTATAGTTTATACACCACAATTGTGAGAACAAGTGTGGGGATGGGATACAGTGAGGTACTCTGAAAATATATCTTCTTATACAAAAGAGAATTAAACATATTGTTATTTTTTGTCTTGATGATCAGGGAAGTATAGGTTTCTGAATGTATATAGAAATTTTGAATTCTAGTAGTAGTGTGGAACACATGCACTAAAGATCGTTACCTAAATCCTGAAGAAAACTCACTTTGTAATGAATTGTTGGACTTAACTCTGTATCATTGTCAGTAACAAACCTGATACACAAACTTTTAAAGCAAATGTCCCAATTCACACAAAGATCCTGAAATTAATTCCTGAACTAGTAGCAGGTTTGAAGAGCTTACTAACACATTTCATATTGAACCCGAAATCTTGAAAGCAAAATTGTCCCATAGGTGTCTAGTAGCCCCAAGTTTGTGATAATATGTTTACCACACATGAAATTTCATGCTGGGGGAAAAAAATGCAAAATTCTGCTTCTCTGAATTTCTACAGACTAAAATTCTAGAAAAAACTCGTAATCAAGGATTACTAAAAGATAAAAAAAATGAGCTACTATAAATCAAAGTCAATATAAACAGCAAATGTTTTTAAACCACAAAATATTTTATATAACTTGACATGTAATATAGAATAATATGTCTGAACTAGACAGCATGGTTAATTTCACAAAAAAGAATATTCATCATGAAATTGTTTTCAGACAACAAATAATTTTAACAGGAAAATATCTTTTATTCTTAAAAACTGAATTATAGAATTTTTTCTCAGCAGCTGATTAGAGAATCATGAGATAATTAGTGGACTAAAATTATATCTGTAAACAATAATCCTCGAAAAGAGTGATTCAAAAAGTTAAACATTTGAAAGAAAATGTAAGTAATACATAGTTAAAATGAAGAGTTCCAACATACGTCTACTTTACATTCCAGGATGATGGGTTACAGAATATTTTGGATAAATAAGATATGCAAAAATACTAACCACAAATTTTAGAGTTGATAAAAGAGTGACCCCAAAGATACAGGAAGTTCAATATATACTAAGCAGGCTAAGTAAAATAAAAAAATTCATCTCAATATATGTAAATTGGAGTGAAATGCCACATCACTAGGGACACCAAAAATGTTTTAAGCAGATGGCAAGGACAGATAGTTTACAAATCAATGGTTGACTGGATACTTATCTGAAGCAACAACAACAAAAAAATCTTAAAAAACCTTCTAAAGGTAAAAGAAACGGGTGTCAGCTGAGGACTGGGTATACAGCAGATATAACCTTATTAATATGTAGTAGTAAATACTAGTTTCTATTTTATATACTAGTATATAAAGCATACTGGTATATTTACTAATATATATATATTTAGTATATATTTATATAATAGTATATAATTTCTATTTTATATACTAGTATAAAGTAAAAAATATGATTAAAAAAACTTTGAAAAAGCCTATTACTGACATATTTTTGCTAAACCAACTTCTAACTTCTCAAACAAGATGAAAAATTATCCTGGAAGGAAATTCTAAAATGGAAACAAACAAATAAGCAAAGAGATAATGAAATGGTTAAGGTGTAGATAGATTTGAATAAGCATCATCTGTATTAAATGTTATGCGGATAATTTCTAAATTAAGGTATTAAGTAGAAATTAGCCTTAAAACACTGGAGATTATTAGGTTATTAAGGAGGAACAGAACTCTCAGAATTAAGTGTTCTAGTGTCCTTGTATACAGCAGGAAAGAGATTAAAATATTGCGTTGCATTTAATAACTTAAGTTTGCAATTAAAAGAACTTAATAGTAAACATACAAAGAACAGGAACTAATGTTCTAAATAGCAAAAGAGAAAATTCTTAGTAAGAAAAAAAAAAAACTAACAAATAGAAACACTCAAATAAGCAAGCCAGGAAGGAAAAGAAATATTTAAATTGAGACAAATAGAAGTTTAACATTAAAAATCAGGGTAAATATATCCTAATAAACAGAAGTAGCCAAATATAAAGTCAGAGCTTCTAGAACTGTATATAAAATTATATTTTGTGTCATATGAAAAGAGAGAAGGTTAGCATTCCCCTTGACAAGGTTGGAAGAGGCCCTTGGGTCTATCTTGGGTCTTGGATACTATGTTGCTTAAGAAAAAACAACCTCTCTGAGCTTCAATTTTTTCTCTACTTCAGGTGTTTCTAAGCAGTATTTCAAGTACCAAACAAGGTAATTAGCTTAAAAATAAAAAAAATAAAAAGAGCTCTTAAAATATAAAGAATCACTCATGATATATTCTCTAGAGGTAAGTATTTTCCTGCTATATAAACACAAATGCACTAACAGTTTATATATTAAAAACACACATATGAATTAATAGATGTATAACCAGTACACTGTAACTAACTGCAGTTTGAGTTATTCAATAAGGTAATAAAATTTTGATAATGGATCTCTAAATTAATTAATTAATTAAATGCTTACAAATGCTATTTACATCTAAAACATAAAGATGGGCCAAAGACAGAGGATGGCAAAGCTTTTCTGTGAAGGGTCAAGTGGTAAATATTTTTTATTTTATGGGCCAAATGGTTTTGGCAGCAACTTTTCAACTTGATTTCTGGAGTATGAAAGCAGGCATGGACCATATATAAACATGAATGAGCATGGCTATGTCTCAATAATATCTCATTTAAAAACACGGGAGATGGGCCAAAGTTGGCCTGTAGGCCATCGTTGACAACCTCTAACCTGAGATATAGGGAGAAATTTTCAAAATAATGAAGAGAAAACACATAAAATGTCAATATTGGCCAAAAGAAATCTCAAGAGAGAGACAAAGGGATCAATTCATATGATAAAATTTTAAATCCACCAGAAAGATACATCCATATGCTTGAACATATCTAATAGATGAGCCTTAAATAGCATATTTCAATAATTTAAATGATACATATTATTACATACTTTAATGTCTCTAAAATAAGGATGAATTTCAACATCTATGGAATTTCATAGTTGCTGGTGACCAGGCAGCAATCATGACAAAGATGTCATTGTTAGTCTGTGTATAAACTTAATCCGTGTATTACTCTGTTTTCATGCTGCTGATAAAGACAAACGTGAGACTGGGCAATTTACAAAAGAAAGAGGTTTAATGGACTTATAGTTCCACTTGGCTGGGGAGGCCTCACATTCATGGCGGAATGTGAAAAGCACATGTCACATGGTGGCAGAGAAGAGAAACAAGCTGGTGCAGGGAATCTCCCCTTATAAAAACCATCAGATCTTGTGAGATTTATTCACTATTACAAGAACAGCACAGGAAAGACTCAGCACCATGACTCAATTACCTTCCATCAGGTCCCTCCCACAACATGTGGGCATTCAAGATGGGATTTGGGTAAGGACACAACCAAACCACCTCATTCTGTCCAAGGCCCTTCAAAATCTCATGTACTCACATTTTAAAACCAATCATGCCTTACCAATAGTTTTCCAAAGTCCTAACCCACTTTAGCATTAACTCAAAAGTCCTCAATCCAAAGTTTCATCTGAGACAATGAAGTTCCTTCTGTCTATGAGCCTTTAAAATCAAAAGCAAGTTAGTTCATCCCAGATACAATGGGGGTGCAGGCATTGGGTAAATACAACCATTCCAAATGGGAGAAATTGGCCAAAACAAAAGGGACTGCAGGCACCACGGAAGTCTGAAATCCAGCAAGACAGTCAAATCTTAAAGTCCCAAATAATCTACTTTGACTCCATGTCTCACACCCAGGTCATGCTCATGCAAGAGGTGGGTTCCCATGGGCTTGAGCAGCTCTGCCCCTGAGGCTTTGCAGGGTACAGCCTCCTTCCCAGCTGCTTTCATGGGCTGGTGTTGAGTGTCTGAGGCTTTTCCAGGCATATGGTGCAAATTTTCAGTGGATCTACGATTCTGGGGTCTGGAGGATGGTGGCCCTCTGCTCACAGCTCCACTAGGCACTGACCCAGTAGGGATTCAGTGTGAGGGCTACAACACCAACATTTCCTTCCACACAGCCATAGCAGAGGTTCTCCATCAGGGCCCTGTCCCTGCAGCAAATAACAACCTGGGCATCTAGGAGATTTCATACATCCTCTGCCATCCAGGTGGAGGTTCCCAAATCCCAATTCTGGATTTCTGTGCATTTGTAGGTTCAACACCATGTGGAAGCGGCCAATGCTTGGGGCTTACACTCTCTGAAACCATGGTCTGAGCTCTGCACTGGCCCCTTTCAGCCATGGCTGGAGTTACTGGGATGCTGATCACCAAGTTTGTAGGGTGCACACAGCACGGGGACCCTGAGTCCCCACACAAAACCACTTTTTTCCTCCTAGGACTCTGGTCCTGTAGTGGAAGAGACTTCTATGAAGACCTCCAAAATATCCTGGAGACATTTTCCCCATTGTCTTGGTGATTAACATTCAGTTCCTTGTTACTTATGCAGATTTCTGCAGCCGGATTGAATTTCTTCTTAGAAAATGGAATTTTCTTTTCTATCACATTGTCAGGTTGCAAATTTTCTGAACTTTAATGCTCTGCTTCCCTTATAAAACTGAATGCCTTTAACAGCACACAAAGTCACCTCTTGAATGCTTTGTTGCTTAGAAATTTCTTTCACCAGATACCCTCAATCATTCTCTCAAGTTCTAAGTTCCATAAATTTCTAGGGCGGGGCAAAATGCCATCAGTCTCTTTGCCAAAACATAACAGGAATCACCTTTGCTCCAGTTCCCAACAAGTTTCTCATCTCCGTCTGAGAACACATCAGCCTGGATTTTTTTTGTCTTTATTACTATTAGCATTTTGATCAAAGCCATTCAACAAGTCTCTAGGGAGATCCAACTTTCCCACAATTTTCTGTCTTCTTTTGAGCCCTCCAAACTGTTCCAGCCTCTACCTGTTACCCAGTTACAAAGTTGCTTCCACATTTGGGGTATCTTTTCAGCAGCACTCCACTCTGCTGGTATCAATTTACTGTATTAGTCTGTTTTCACATTGCTGTTAAAGCCATACCGGAGACTGGGCAATTTATAAAAGAAAGAGATTTAATGGACTCACAGTTCCACATGGCGGGGAGACCTCACAATTATGGCAGAAGGTGAAAGGCACGTCTCACATGGCTACATGGCTACAGACAAGAGAAAAGAGCTTGTGTAGGGAACTACTCTTTTTAAAACCATCAGACCTCATGAGACTTATTCACTAACATGAGAACAGCACAGGAAAGATGTGCCCCCATGATTCAATTACTTCCCTCTGGGTCCCTCCTCTAACACATGGAAATTCAAGAAGAGATTTGGGTGGGGACACAGCCAAAAGCATATCAGTCCTTTATCTTGTTGGCATAAATGGGCACCTTGAAACCCCTTAAAGTTCCAGTTCAGAAGCCCTGTAAGAACCATTTGAGGAAATAACATAAGTTACAATTGTCTGAAAACCTTCTGTTGTCACAGTAAATTGTCATTATCCCAACTGGAGAAATGAGTGCCAGTAGTTTGACAATGTTCCTTCAGACATTAATGTTGTACTGTTCTAATAAATGCTTCATTACTATTTCCAAAATATTGTGCAATACTTCATAGAAGATGAATATGAAATGAAAAGATAAACATTGATGATGTGAAAAATGAAATTCAAAGTATTTAAGAATTAGTTATACTTAATTTATTTGGTTTATGTTATCCTTTTGATGCACACATAAGTGTGATATGTAATTATTAATAGTTATTATTAAATTAATAGTTTATTACTAACATAATAACTAACAGTGCTCATTTACTCAAAGTGGTACATAAAGTGATCTATATTATAATATGTGATGTCTAAAATTGAATAAAATAGGGGATCTAAAAATTGATACAACTACAGGGTGAGATTGACAAATCCCTCACTGCTGTGCATTTCAAAATGCCTCTTGTACTGATTGATTTGTCATAAGCACCACAAAAAATTTAAAGATATGATATATTTGTTCAGCCTAATTAACTGGTTTACCTTAATTGATGTATATTAATACTGCTAGTAAAAATTTTAAAATTATTTTCAAAGACCATTTACAAATATATTCAGCTTGAAAACCTCAGTAGAATTCTGTGAAATAGGAAACAATATAAATACATGAACAAACTAAATTGAAGATTTATTAAATTTAAAAAAATTCTGGTCAGATTGAACAATAAAAAAATAGTTTAAGGAATTTAAAAGGAAGATATAATTTTTAAATTTCTTAAACTATCTTATTAACTGTATAATCACCAGAGTTAATAAAATTCATTGAGAATTTAATATAAATCTAAAATTTTACATAAACAGATTCCTAGAGAATGCTTAATTTACAAAAATTGGCATGAGAAGAATTAGAAATCCTAAAATAACCTATAATAATAAAATATATTGAATCATGTATTATAAGTCATTCTACAAATAAATTAACTCTGATGATTTGATAGGTGAGTTCTTACAAACATCCAAGAAATGCATCATCCTGGTAGATACAAAATATTATAAAGAAGAAATAATTAGAAGACAAACATCCCCATCTCAATTTCACCTGTCCCAGTACAGCCTTAACAGGAAAACTCTTCTGAAGTACAAAAGATGGTGCATAGTATAAAAAGTGAACCGTTCTTCATGATATTTTCCATAAGTACATTAGATGATGTTTGTTTATGCTTTAAAACATTGTTTTATGTAAACAATACTGAAATCCAGATACATTGAGATCAACAGCACTGATAATAAAGCTCTAAAATATCTAAACTTTATATTGTTCTGTGTCTATCTTATTAAAATTTCACCATTAGTAACAGAAAATTTGACAGTTTTGAAGCAGGTCAATGATTTATAGTTTTGATCAATACATTTAGAAAAATCATATTTGAGAATATAAAAATATTTCCTGCAATTATAAAATGGCAAAAAAAAATGAACTGAAAATTTCTGGGTCTCTTTCAGCTGAATGTTGAAACATGATTGATATGGCTTGAAACAGAGATTTATGACACCTGCTGTTCCATCAATCAAAGATTTAGGACTAAGAATCAGCAGGATATCAGTTTGAGGAAAGGAAGAAAATATGTAAGATAAAAATATCCTGTATAAATTCTGTTCTAAGTCTGTTATTAGAAATTATTTTGCTTCTCGAATAGGGAGAAGAATACAACTTGTTTATAAAAATTAGTTTAATAGGTTTATATCTTTATGTCACATTTTTAAAATGTAATAATAATAAAGAATAAAAGCTACAGGAAAATCTAGAATGAATTGAGATGTCCTGAAAATGACTCACCATTTTAGTCATTTGAATATGGCATATTTAAACTTACAGATATAATCGTATTTATTATGCACAATATAATGCTTTTGAAGAGTATATATACATTGTGGGATGACTAAATCTAGCTAATTAACATATGCATCAAGTCACATAATTATCACATTTTTTAAAATTGTACTTTAGGTTCTGGGGTACACATGCAGATCATGCAGGATTGTTGCATAGGTACATATACGGCAGGGTGGTTTACCACCTTCATCTCCCCATCACCTATATCTGGTATTTCTCCCCATGTTAACCCTCCCCACCCTGCCCACTCCCCGCTGTCCCTCCCCTAGCTCACCCAGCTGACTGCAGTGTGTGATGCTCCCCTCCTTGTGTCCACGTGTACTCATTGTTCAACACCCACCTATGAGTGAGAACATGCGGTGTTTGGTTTTCTGTTCTTGTGTCAGTTTGCTGAGAATAATAGTTTCCAGATTCATCCATGTCCCTATGAAGGACATGAACTCATCATTTTTTATGGCTGCATAATACTCTCTGGTGTATATGTGCCACATCTTCTTTATCCAGTCTACCTTTGATGGACATTTGGGTTGGCTCCGAGGCTTTGCCATTGTAAACAGTGCTGCAATGAATGTACGTGTGCATGTGTCTTTATAATAGAACAATTTATAATTCTTTGGATATATACCCAGTAATGGGATTGCTGGGTCAAATGGAATTTCTATTTCTAGGTCCTTGAGGAATTGCCACACTGTCTTCCACAATGGTTGAACTAATTTACACTCCCACCAACAGTGTAAAAGTGTTCCTATTTCTCTACATCCTCTCCAGCATCTGTTGTCTCCAGATTTTTTAATGATCACCATTCTAACTGGCATGATATCTTAATATGGTTTTGATTTACATTTCTCTAATGACCAGTGATGATGAGCATTTTTTCATGTTTATTGGCCTCATAAATGTCTTCCTTTGAAAAGTGTCTGTTCATATCCTTCACCCACTTTTGAATGGGTTTGTTTGTTTCCTGTAAATCTGTTTTATTTCTTTGTAGATTCTGGATATTAGCCCTTTGTCAGATGGGTAGATTGAAAAAGTTTTTCCCATTCTGTTGGTTGCCAGTTCACTCTAATGATTGTTTCTTTTGCTGTATGGAAGCTCTAGAGTTTAATTAGATCCCATTTGTCTATTTTGGCTTTTGTTACCAATGCTTTTGGTGTTTTAGTCATGAAGTCCTTGCCTATGCCTATGTCCTGAATGGTTTTGCCTAGGTTTTCTTCTAGGGTTTTTATGGTGTTAGGTCTTATGTTCAAGTCTTTAATCCATCTGGAGTTAATTTTAGCGTAAGGTGTCAGGAAGGGGTCCAGTTTCTGCTTTCTGCACATGGCTGGTCAGTTTTCCCAACACCATTTATTAAACAGCGAATTCTTTCCCCATTGCTTGTTTTTGTCAGATTTGTCAAAGATCAGATGGTTGTATATGTGTGGTGTTGTCTCTGAGGCCTGTGTTCTGTTCCATTGGTCTATGTCTCTGTTTTGGTACCAGGACCATGCTGTTTTGATTACTGTAACCTTGTAGCATAATTTGAAGTCAGGTAGCATGATTCCTCCAGCTTTGTTCTTTTTGCTTAGAATTTTCTTGGCTATGAGGGCTCTGTTTTGGTTCCATATGAAGTTTAAGGTAGTTTTTCCAGTTCTGCAAGAGGGTCATAGGTAGCTTGATGGAGATAGTGTTGAATCCATAACTTACTTTGGGTAGTATGGCCATTTTCACAGCATTGATTCTTCCTAACCATAAGCATGGAATGTTTTTCCATCTGATTATGTTCTCTGTTATTTCCTTGAGCAGTGGTTTGTAGTTCTCCTGAAGAGGTCCTTTACATCCTTTGTTAGTTGTATTCCTAGGTATTTTATTCTCTTTGTAGCAATTGTGAATGGCAGTTTGTTCTTGACTCTTTAATTCTGTTATTGGTGTATAGGAATGCTTGTGATTTTTGCACATTGATTTTGTACCCTGAGACTTTCCTGAAGTTGCTTATCAGTTTAAGGAGATTTTGGGCTGAGACTATAGGGTCTTCTAGATATACAATCATGTTGTCTGCAAATAGAGACAATTTGACTTCCTCCTTTCCTAATTGAATATCCGTTATTTGTTTTTCTTGCCTGATTGCTCTGGCTAGAACTTCCAATAATATATTGAATAGGAATGGTGAGAGAAGGCATGCTTGTCTAGTGCCAGATTTCAAAGGGAAAGCTTGCAGCTTTTGCCCATTCAGTATGATATTGGCTGTGGGTTTGTCATAAATAGATTTTTATTATTTTGAGATACATTCTGTTGATAACTAGTTTATTGAGAGTTTTTAGCATAAAGGGCTGTTGAATTTTGTCAAAGACCTTCTCTGCATCAATTGAGATAATCATGTGGTTTTTGTCTTCGATTCTGTTTATGTGGTATGTTGTGTCTTCGTTTTCCTTGGTTTCGAAGAACATCTTTATTTCTGCCTTCATTTCATTGTTTATCCAGTCAACATTCAAGAGCCAGTATTTCAGTTTCCATGAAGTTGTGCGGTTCTTAGTTTCTTAATCCTGAGTTCTAATTTGATTGCACTGTGGTCTGAGAGACTGTTTGTTATGATTTCCGTTCTTCTGCATTTGCTGAGGAGTGATTTACTTCCAATTATGTGGTCAATTTTAGAGTAGGTGTGATGTGGTGCTGAGAATAATGTATATTCTGTGGATTTGGGGTGGAGAGTTCTGTAGATGTCTATTAGGTTTGCTTGGTCCAGATCTGAGTTTAAGTCCTGGATATCCTTGTTAATTTTCTGTCTTGTTGATCTGTCTAATATTGACAGTGGAGTGTTGAAGTCTCCCACTATTATTGTGTGGGAGTCTAAGTCTCTTTGTAGGTCGTTAAGAACCTGCTTTATGTATCTGGGTGCTCCTGTGTTGGGTGCGCATATATTTAGGATCGTTAGCTCTTCTTGTTGCATTGATCCTTTTACCATTACGTAATGCCCTTGTCTCTTTTGATCTCTGTTCGTTTAAAGTCCATTTTATCAGAGACTGGGATTGCAACTCCTGCTTTTTTTTTTTATTTCTATGAGCTACTTAGAGTAGCCAAAATCAGAGAGACAGAAAGTGAAAGACTGGATACCAGGGGCTGAGGCGGATGAGGAGCTATTGTTTAGTGAGTACAGAGTTTTGGTTTTACAAGATGAAAAAATTTATGGAAGCAGATACTGATGATGATTGCATGGCACTGTAAATGTATTTAATAACACTGAAATAAATTTTTAAGAAGTTAAGATGATAAAACTTACGTGTATTTTACCACAATAAAAAAAAAAAGTGAAGACAAAAGCCCCCAAAATGACTCTAACTTACGGGAGAGTGGAATAACCTGTTGTAATGAAGATGATTCTGAGGTTCAGGCAAACACTTTTACTTTGTGTGGTTAAGATAGACAGTCAACACTAAGTAAGAAGTCTGGAAGACAAGAAATGCACAAGAGCATGTGAAAGAATATAGATCATAAAAGAGGTAATTGTGGAATCTATCAGAGGCAAGAAGAAAAAGAATGAAGGAAAAGCACATAAAACTCATAAAATACAAAGTAAGTCCAATAATGGTAAAATAACAAGGATACCAGAGAGAAAATAAGAGCAGAGACAATGAATGCTAAGGTTAATCTGGTAATGTCTAGACTGTCAGCAAAGACAGGGGACTGAGGGCTCAGATTTGTA
Organism: Cacajao melanocephalus; assembly: GCA_963573385.1. NCBI lineage: Eukaryota > Metazoa > Chordata > Mammalia > Primates > Pitheciidae > Cacajao > Cacajao melanocephalus. The sequence continues at coordinate 1,400 of CAUYLG010006408.1, read as the reverse complement.
ACATGACACAAAATGGACACCTATGACTATTTGAATGTATCTTGAAATCCCCATGGAAATAGTGTAATAATAAAAAGTATAAGAATTGATATAAACAATAGAGTTTGGGGTCACATCAGGAGAAAGGTCCAGAATATGCAGGAGTAATTGGTAAATACTAACAGGAAATTCCTTAACAAGAGGTGGGATGGTGGAAATTATGAAAAGAGAGACAACTGGGATCACAGAAAAGCAGATAACATTTGCATATTTGATAGAAAGAAATATCACCACATGATGCCTTATTTTTGGGATACCTGAGAGCTCCCTACATGAACTTGGACAAACTCATTTACCTGGTTGTTTGCTTCCATACAAAAGAAAGAGCATAATTATATCTTCTACAACAGGGTTCTTGAGTTACCACAGTTAGAACACCCTTGCAAGGCATTGAGACGATAGATTAAAAAGGTCTAAAGAAGTACAACTCATATCAGGAAAAATATCCCCCAGCTGCAGCCATTAAGCAAACCCTGTCCCCAGCCCTGAGCTGAAGTCAATGTATGAAGCTGGTACACAAAGAAGTACTTTGGCAGCAGCAGGAGCTGCATGAATCAATGGCGTGAAACAAAACAACTGTCAGCTGCATCCAGGCCCCATTGTGGAAGGGAATCAATATTTGACAAGCACTTTGTAAAAGGACACAAATTAGAAAGACAAAACATTTAAAAATATTTCATGGGAGCCAGACAAATAGCAGGAAGTCAAATGCGGGACCATAAGAATAGGCATGCTTTATTAGTGAGAACCTAAACCATGCTGTGAGAGTGCACTGGTATTTATGACAGGCTCTGGATCATTTAAATCAATACTCTGCCTTACTGAGAAGCTGACTATACCCAATACGTGGGCCAGGCAAATTCCCATGATTGCCAACACTTATTCAATAAACAGGTTTAATATGTGATTTTAATCAATATGAAGCAACTACACGTAAGAATTTAATAATTCTAGGATGAACTGATGGACAGCAGGAATAAATATGTAAATATGACTAACTCATCGAAGAATAAAAATAACCCTTTCTTGGTAGGTTAATGGATGCTTAATGTATAAAGCACGGTATGATGCATTTTATTCTTTTTTTTTTTAGATGGAGTCTCGCTCTGTCACCCAGGGTGGAGTGCAGTGGTGCAATCTCGGCACACTGAAACCTCGGCCTTGTGGCTTCAAGCAATTCTCCTGCCTCAGCCTCTCAAAAAGCCAGGACTACAGGTTCCTGCCACCACGCCTGGCTAATTTTTTTTTTTTTTTTTTTTTTTTTTTTTTTTTTTTTTTTTTTTTGTTAGGGGGTTTGAGCCAGTTGGGGAAAGTGGGGGAGGAAAAAAGTACGTGTGATAGACCCACAACACCCGACAAAA